>JAJOOS010011244.1:0-20567 GCA_029582725.1 Solanum chiquidenum | reverse complement strand
TAACCCTTACCTTTACCTCATATTAGACATCACATCGATGTTTGGCTTAGTTATTACTTCGCACCAATCGACACTAGACTATTAGATAGTATCACACTAAATCTATGTTGATAATTCTTTTCTTGTTGATTACCTCTTTGGTCCGACAAGTAGTAACAAGGCGAGTTCTAACGTTGCGCATCGTTAAAAAGACTTTTAAACGAAAGAATTATCAATGCATGCAAAACACTATTCAAGAATTTTCTTATTTACTATTCATAATTTGTTAATCGCTCATGGTTTCCACAACCCTAGTTGTGGGGTTTAGTTAACCATAATCATATGCCCACAATTCATAGTTTAAGATGAAAGAATTATGAACTTACGTAATTGAGAATAACAAACCCGAAAGTTCAACTTGAATTCCAAAATAAAGATCACCAAAACGTGCTTAGAAAATTAAGAATTGCTAAAGTTTCAACTTTTTCTCCCAAGACAAAAACTAGAATAAAAATAATAAAGTCTAACCCCCAAAAATGAGGTTTACATGCCCTATTTATAGAAAACAAGTCCTAAATTAAAAGGGAAACAAAATAAGGAAAGTTTATTCAGGCACGCGTCTTCATTCCACGAGACTGACTCACGAACCGTCAATGGATCTACGGTCCGTGAGTCCCTTCCATCAACCAGGACTTGGAAAATATTCCAGCTTTCAAAAATCAGCTTCTCTGAAGCAAACGACGGAACACCAGTACGAACCGTAGATTACTCTACGGTCCATTGATCCCTCTCTATTGCTCCATACTTAGAATTCTCCAAAAATCAGGTACTGGAACCCTCGCAGTCACATTCTACGGTTCAGCAGTGCGGTCCGTAGATCAATCTACGGACCGTCAATTGCCACCGTGGTTCCACACTTGGTCAGATTTCCCTAATTTGTTTTCCATGCCTTGCCTGATGATCTACGATCACCATCTATGGAGCGTCAATGGACCTATGGTCCGTAGATCACCTCCGTAGATGCCCTCTTCTACATTTCTTTCATATGTCTCCTTACTTCCGCGCCTAAACATCTTTCCTGCAAATCATGATAAAAACACATAAAAACCAATACAAAAAGGCCCTAAACATACACAACTCTTAAGTGAAATGTATTAAAAATACCGTAAACTCACGGTATATCAACACCCTCAACTTAAATTCGTTGTTTGTCCTCAAGCGACGCACTAAGACTCTAAATGACACTTGTATAGAAGCAAGCAATTTAAGCACAAGCAATAACATGGATCTTTATCCCAACTCTCTTTTCGGGTGCAAAATTTGTTCTCTTAGACTCGACAAGCTAATTCATACGGATCAAAACATGACAAAGATCGACCAACCAACACACAACATACACTGTTTCACTATCACCAAAGCACCAACTTTTCGACAATGTAACTAGTGCCCTTACTTTAAACGTAATCCTTTTTTCACACAATGAATTTGAATTTGAGTACAAGGATTCATTCAACACTCACACTCAAAAGTAAGTTCAAGTACAATTAGTGCTCAATACCATAGGCTTGCCCTTATTTTCACTACTTAGACTCTCTCAAACTAGACTCTAGGATCACTATAGGACTTTCTTGGCTTGTAACGTAGGCTCAGGGTCAGGTGTGGTATATTTGGGTACTTCTTAGTGACTTTCTGCCCTCCTTGACATTATACTAGGCTTTCAACCTATTTTTGCCCTATCTTTGCCATCCTACCGTTTTACCTTCTTTCCCTTGATTTTCTTCAACCATGGATGTGACTTTAGCCTTTGTAGCTCTTTTACTTTTCACTTTCATCTTTTTCTTGCGTTTTATTCTTTTCTTTAGCTTTCAACAAGTCACATCCTTTCCTCTCTTTTCTTTTTTATCTTTTTCAACATCAAACTCTTTTCATACCCATTTTTATTTTGGTTTCCTCTTTCATAGCCACCCTCAACTTATGGATTTTCCATTGATTGAGGTGCACAATACCCGATGTCAGATCAGGGCAAAGATTGAAGTTACTTTTTACATTAGCCACCCTCAACTTTGGCTTTTGGTCTAAGTCGAGGTGCACATGTCCAAGGAGGGACCAAGGCCAACATAGTAGATTATGGGAAGGTGAGTTAGGGGTTTAGAAAGAAATGGTATAATTTAGGCTCAAAGCATTTGGATCAAAGGGAACATTTATTTCATTTAGTTGGATTCTTCTTTTAGGCAATTTGTGGACTTATTAGAACAAGGGCCTACGATCACTTCCTAGCCTCTAGAGTAGATTGTCTTGGCAGGACTAACCGGGCAAGTTCTAGATTGGCACAAAAACTGTTTGAACAATCAACTATTCTCACACACTCTTGGCACATAGTTTCATTATCAGATTATCAGATTACCTAGTTCAAGTTTTAGCTTAAGTCATTCCATCAAGTTGATTCATTATCATGTCATACTCAGAGCCAACACATTCAACTTATCTTAGCCTACAAATTCTAGCACACATCACAAAATTTGGACGGGTATCATTTTTCATAAGCCATCATACTTCATTCTTTTTCATGCTTCTACACATATGATCCTAACACATGTCGGTTCAACATAAATTAAATAGTCTCTTGGGGAAAAAGAACACAGGCAAGAAAACCCCAAGAGAGGATTTATGATTTGGGTTCCTCAGACTTCACCCTATCACTCACAATCTATTTACCCCATCCCCAACAAAAATAGATGCGATTTTCCCCAATGCATACAAAAATAGTAAAAGATAATGGATTGGGTGAAGAAATCTTGTGGCGCATAGCGCCGAAGACTCATCAACCAACAGGTGGGTCCGGTTTCCTGGAGCTTGCTGGATCAACACTCGGGTCACCCTTAGTAGTGCCCGCATCAACAAGGATAACACCATCAGTAGTGCTATCCGCCACTCTAACTGCACCATTAGTGGTGCTCACATCGTCCCTCACAACAGGCGGGGCCTCGATAACTGGGGCAGAACTCGATGCCCCCACAACACTCTCACGCACCCTCTGATGGCGCAACTCTTCATCTAAAATTGATGCCTTCTTAGCCTCTTTCTCCTACCTATGCTGTCTCTTTTGGGCGTTTTCCTCCTCAGTGCGGCTAGAACGGTGCCTTTTATCTTTGGTAAGTGTAGTCTTGGGCTCCTTCTCGGCCCGGAGACTAGTCAACTCCTCTCAGATGGAGGAAAGATCTGTGGTCGGCACCGGTCACTCGAGGACTCTTAATTCAAAGGCATCGAGGTGCTTATTAATGACCTGGACCTTTCGGTCCATCATGCTTTCCATCCTTCGCTTTATTCTAGCCTCAGACTTGGCTATCGACTTATGCATCCAAGGTTGGATGTGATGCAGCAGTGTGGCCACCTCTAATTTATGTACTCTGGCAAACGGGACAACAGTAGCTCCTGACGGTGGTGTGGACCTGGATGAGCTAGGATCCCTGCTAGCGGCCTGAGAAGAGGAGGTCGGGATAGTATCGGTGTGGCCTGCTACAATGGGATCACTGCCCTGTGCCTGCTCCACCATGTCTGCAAGATCTGGGCCCAAGGGAGGTACCTCAACCTGGGGCTCTCGGCGTGGTGCCGCCACATTTGCCTCATCTCAAATGAGGCCTATTTACAACGTCCCAGTAGGGTGGATCAACCTATCACAGTGCCAGATCGGCACTCCAGAGTCCCTGCACAACTAAAAAATCAAGCATGGAAAGGGGTAGGTAGTGGAGGACTTGAACGCCCTCTCATGAATCTCTGTCAGCAGCATGCGGGGAAAGTCAATCTCCAATCCTGCTACTAATGCTGCAACCATGACGGCTCTGTCCCATATGAGTTGGTTGTAAGCTTTTGTAAGCGACACCCTGTTGCACACCAACAACCAGAAGAACTTGGCGACAAAATTTAATGTGGCCTTTCGGATACCCAACCATGGTGCGGTGACCCACTCCGCTAGCTCACCATCTGCATCAATGTGTTTAGCCAACCATAGTTTAACAACCTCCAGCTGCTCATTATTTCTCTGGAAAGCCCCACCCCTCACAATGTCCCATCGGTAATCAAACTCTGTTGTGTTCAGTGGCCAAGAGTGACGGGTGGTAGGGCCATAGAGAAATCGGCTGATGGTGGCATGTGATATGTCCACTGGACACCCTCGGACCATGGTGGAAGTGAGAGGATCCTATTCTGTGGGCTTGGCCCGCTTGGAAATCGACCCTCGGAGAGTGGTAACATAGGGAGCATAAAACTCCCGCACAATCTCCTCGCTGTATGTCCCAGTTTCTTGGGCCATCCAGTCGCACTTGTGTAGTTTGAATAGCCGGTTTATCTATGGTACGGTATGCAAGCTCCCAGTAAGGACTCCACGCTCCTCAGTGATCAATCGGACAATCTTCTCCTTCGCGTTGAGCATATTGGCGTCACGATAGATCTACCATTGCCCCTCAACACACCATTTATTTGGCTCGCCGGCCACTAGAGTAGGGTCATCAGTCCGTAGTGTTGGTACTAACTCCGAGCTAGTGGCCTCATCAGATGAGGTAGCTTTGTCATGGGACCCTGAGCCTGTGGCGGATCCAGAACCAGATTCGGAAGCATGGGCAAGATCAGAGCCGGAAGCAGAGGCGGACTTTGAGCTAGAAGTAGAACCAGCCTCATAATTGGAAACAGAACCAGTCGGTGACCCGATCAGTGTGTTCTCCTTATCAAACTGGGAGATAGTGACTACGTCGGTGACCACATGCCGAGATGCATTTTGGGTTGCCCGAGGTGCAGTAGGGGATGTTCTCGTGGCTGGTGGAACATATGTTGGATCCTTTTCTGCGTCTGTGTCTTCATCAATCAGCCTAAAAGTAGGTTACACGGATTTTGATTTGCCCCTTCTAGAGTAGGTCACTTGCTTCTTAGGCGCCATGATACCTGTGGATGTGTAATTAGCACCAAAATAAACTCATAACACACTCGAAAAGATTTTAGAACTAAGAACGAACAAAAATGAAAAATAGAAAAAACTTTAGACAGTGACTTCAGTGGCCACCTACGATGGGCATCTATGATCCGTAGGCTGACCTACAGTCCGTGGATCCCTTCCGTAGATCAGAGATACCAAGAAGTTGGTCTTTGATGGGAAGCACGGATGTGCAGAACGGTCTGTAGATTGATCTATGGACCATAGTCCACTTTCGTGGTTCCATACTTGGTGAAATTCTCACGTGCCACCAACCACGGACCTAATCTACGGTCCGTAGATTGATCTAATGTTCGTAGACGGGGTCTCGTGGATAGGATATGTGCCAAGTTTCAGGCATCCTTCATGTTGACCCCAATTTGACCAATTTCAACAATATCACCTAATCTAATCGTGCATTTCAACAGAATTTATGCTAGTTCGTCATTCGAAGGGTTCCAATTACTAAATTCACAGGAATTGCACAAAAAAAATGAGGAACCCTAAGTCGAAACCTGCATTTAGACTAGCATTTCGACAGGTTTAACACACTACCAAGGCAAAACAATCACAATCTATCGTCCCAAGGGTGTTAGCACTTAACTTTTAGCATGCAAGTACATGCACTTAATTACCCAAGGTCAAGACCCGACTCCCGACTCCTTATATTTAATCTATGAATCGAAATTCAAATTAAGGAGAAAGTCTAATACCTTACAAGCAGCGGGAGCGGGGTGATTATGTGATGACTCGACGCTTTCGATACCACAACTTTTCCCTTACGCACCGAACCCGTACACCGGACCTCGTGGGGAGTTTTGGGGATGAGTGGAGTTTTGTAGAGAAAGGGGATTTAGGATTTTGGGGAAAAGAAAGGGAAGATTAAATGGGGAGTTATGGAGTGATTATGGAGTGATTTAAGGAGTTTGGGGAGTTTAGAAACGGTTTGGTAGTAAATCGGGGGAAGTGGGAATGATTTAATATTGGGGGATTTTAAATAGGAGGGGTCCAGGTCGGGTCGGGTCAGGCCGGACTAGGGTTTGGACCCACGAGACCCTGTCTATGGTCCGTGGGTCAATCTACGGTCCGTAGATGAGGACCGTAGATCACATTTATATTTTACATTCAGCAACCTTACCTGGGATCTACGGACACCATTCACGGTCCGTGGAATGAACCACGGACCGTCGATGGGGTCCATAGACCACTGCACCAGACATTTTTCTGCAGATTCTGCTTTTCGCCCCTGCACATGTAGCAACCATTAGTCCTTTATTTTTACATTTTCTAGACACTTTTTAGACACGGACCCTATGTTATGTCTAGTCAACACTAAAACAAAAATAAAACAACTATCTACATGAGTACAAAGAAGCAACTAAACAAAGAAAACTACTAAATGGAAAACAACAAAAAACTATTGTTGGCTAGATTTTACATCTTGGGTTGCCTCCCAAGTAGCACTTGATTTAACGTCGCGGCACGACACAGGCCTCTTGATCACTCAGACTTCATCAAGAACATAGGCCTCAACAACCTCTTGCACACTTTCCGCGTTTCCCAGATAGATCTTGATCCTTTGCCCGTTTACCATGAACCTTGTTCCTTCACTGTTCTCAATCTCAACCGCTCCATGGGGGAGCACTTTTGTGAGAAAAAATGGCCTAGTCCATTTGGATTTGAGTTTTCCCGGAAACAAGCGCAACCTAGAGTTGAATAGAAGCACAAGATCACCCACAACAAATTCTCGCTTTTCAATTTTTTGATCATGATACCTCTTCATCTTCTCTTTGTACAAGGCTGAACTTTCATAAGATTTTAGGCGAAACTCATCAAGCATATTCAAGTCATTCAGTCTTTGATTAGATGCAGCGCCCCAATCCAAATTTATCTTCTTCATCGCCCACAAAGCCTTATGCTCTAGCTCTACCGGTAAATGGCAAGACTTCCCATATACAAGTTGGTAAGGAGACATACCTATGGGAGTCTTGTATGCAGTGCGCTAGGCCCATAGAGCATCATCAAACTTCCTTGACCAATCCATTCTATTAGCATTCACAGTCTTCGCCAAAATCTGTTTGATCTCTCTGTTGGACACTTCAACTTGCCCACTAGTCTGCGGATGGTAAGGAGTGGCTACATTGTGGTGGACACCATATTTCTCAAGTAGCGCCTTGAACAACTTATTACAAAAGTGGGAACCTCCATCACTAATAATCGCCCTCGGTGACACTTTTACCTTCATTGTTGGGGAGCACAACTGCTTCCACCCACTTCGATACATAATCAACCGCAATAAGAATATACTTCATCCCATGTGAACTCACGACTGGACCCATAAAATCAATGCCCCATACATCAAACAAACCTATTACCAATATATGATTCATCGGAAGCTCTTGCCTCTTTGAAATCCCTCCTTCTCTTTGGCAACGATCACAAGACTTGGCAAAATCATGAGCATCTTGGTGGATGGTAGGCCAGTAGTACCCACACTGCAAGATCTTATGCGCAGTCCGAGTACCACTATGATGCCCACCAACAGGCGAAGAATGACATGCTTCAAGTACACTCAACATCTCAACTTCGGGCACACAACGATGAATAATCCCATCAACACAACTACGATACAAGTAAGGCTCATCCCAAAAGAATTTCTTCACATCATGCATAAACATTTTTCTTTGGTGAAAAGACAAATCCGGGGGCACCAAATCGCTTGCCAAATAATTAGCAGAATCTGTGAACCAAGGAATCAGATCATGAGAAGCAGTGAATACATGTTCGTCTGGAAAAGCATCATTAATTTCAGCCCTATCACCAAGCTTTAGCATAGCCTCTTTCTCTAATTTGGACAAGTGATCGGCAACTTGATTTTCGGTCCCCTTTCTATCTTTTATCACAAAATCAAATTCTTGCAGCAATAATACCCATCTAATCAACCTCGGTTTTGCATCCTTCTTCTCTATCAAATACCTTAATGCAGAATGGTCAGTATGCACTATGACCTTAGTACCAAGCAAGTAGGATCAAAATTTCTCGAATGCAAAAACTACTGCAAGAAGTTCTTGTTCAGTCATAGTATAATTCTTCTGGGCCACATTTAGAGCTTTGCTAGCATAGTAAATAGGGTGAATAATTTTCTCTCTCCTCTGTCCTAATACTATACCAAGCGCCACTCCACTCGCATCGCACATTACCTCAAATGGTTGTCCCCAATCCGTTGAAATAATGATAGGTGCAGTAACCAACTTCTCATTCAACTCTCCAAATGCTCTCCCGACAAGAATCAACAAAATCAAACATAGACTCCTTTTCGAGCAATTTGCACAATGGATGTGCAATTTTAGAGAAGTCCTTGATGAACCTCCTATAGAAACCTGCATGCCCAAGAAAACTTCTAACACCTTTTACAGAGATAGGTGGTGGAAGCTTTTCTATTACCTGTACTTTTGCTCTATCAACCTCAATGCCCTTCTCAGAAATCCGATGAACCAGAACTATCCCTTCTTTTACCATAAAGTGGCACTTCTCCCAATTTAGCACCAGATTGCAGTCTTCACACCTTTTAAGCACCTCAGCCAAATGATCCAGACATCGATCAAAAGAGTCACCCACCACAGAGAAATCATCCATGAACACTTCAATAGTGTCCTCCACCATATAAGAAAATATCGACATCATAAAGCACTGGAAGGTCGCTGGAGCATTGTACAACCCAAATGGCATCCGTTTGAAAGCAAACGTCCCATAAGGGCAAGTGAAGGTGGTCTTCTCTTGGTCTTCCGGAGCTATAGAAATATGATTGTATCCCGAATACCCATCAAGAAAATAATACCAACCCTTGCCTGCAAGTGTATCCAACATCTGGTCCATGAATGGCATAGGAAAGTGGTCCTTCTCTGTACACGCATTCAACTTCTGGTAATCCATGCAGACTCTCCATCCGGTCACGGGCTGCATTGGAACAAGCTAGTTTCTCTCATTTGGAACCACAGTAATACCACCATTCTTAGGCACACACTGCACAAGACACACCCAACTACTATCTCCAATGGGATAAATAACTCTGGCATCCAACCACTTGATGATCTCCTTTTTAACTACCTCTTGCATAGGTGGATTTAATCTTCTCTGGTGCTTGATACTAGGCTTGTGATCTGGCATGAGTTAGATTTTGTGAGAACAAATACCGGGAGGAATCCCAATAATATCTGTAATAGTCCACCCAATAACTTGCTTGAACCTATTTAACATAGTAACCAAGCACTCTACTTGTCTCGCATTTAAATCTGCCGCAATGATGATCGGCAAAATATTATCTCTACCCAAGAATACATACTTCAAATGCGGTGGTAGATCCTTAAGCTCCAATTTTGGTGCCTCCACAATAGATGGTCTCGTGAGCGGGGATTCGCGATTCTTCATGTCTAACTCATACTTCTTTGGTTTTGACCGATATTCGCACCTATCGAGTGCAACTACCAACCCATCGTACTCTTCAATACCATCACTATCGAAATTCATCATAACTGCTGCTAGTGCCTCAACACCTAGTCGCTCTTCAATTTGCACTTCTGTTCCACTCTCTCAACTTTGTAATTTATAGCAGATACCGTTTGGAGCTCACCACTCTGCTTCATGGACCTACAAATATTGAAAGTTTCTTCTTCATTGTTTAGTCTGAACTTCATCTGCCCCTTCTCCATGTCAACCAACGCACGCCCTGTGGCAAGGAATGGTCTCCCAAGGATGATGGGAACCTGAAAATCAACCTCACAGTCAAGAATCACAAAATCCGCCAGAAAGATGAATGACTCCACTTTCACTAGCACATCATGGAGTACACCAATCGGCCTTTTCACGATTCGATCGGCCATAAGTAACCGCATCGTAGTAGGATTTGGATCCTCTAGACCTAACTTATTATAAATAGACAATGGAATGAGGTTGATGCTAGCACCAAGATCACACAATGACTGAGCAAAGTGCAACAACCCTATAGTACATGGAATCGTGAAAGAACCAGGATATTTATTATTCTGCACAAGAGACCTTGTAGCAATAGCGCTACAATGCTGCAATCTATCATCATCTTCAAAACTCACAGACCTTTTCTTTGTTACCATATCTTTCATAAACTTCGCATACCCAGGCATTTGCTCCAAAGCTTCTATCAACGGCACATTGATGGAAAGATGCTTGAACATAGTAATAAACCTGCGATATTTACCATCTTCAGTCTTCTTTACTAACCTCTGTGGAAATGGTGGTGGAGGTCTAGGTATGGGGACCACTTTCTGAGATATCTCCGCTTCTTTCTCTGTCTCATTCTCAGACTCTTCTCTAACCTCTACCACATCATCTTCTTTTCGAATCTCAACATCCACCACAGACGACATAGGTGGATCAATGGTTTTCTTACCCTCTCGAGTAGTGACTGCCATATAATGACCATCATTCTTTGGATTCTGGATGGTGTTGCTAGGAAGAGTGTCAGGTTGACGTGGGTTCACTGTAGTGGACAACTGAGTCATCTGCTTCTCTAGATGCTTTATTGACACTGTATGGGCATCAACCTTTTGACTGATACTAGACAATTCATTTCTCATCTCCTTCATATTCTCATCAGTTGCTTCAAACCTTCTCATCATCTTCTGCATCATATCTTCAATACACGCCATATTGCCTCCAGCTTCCCTAGTACCAGATTCTCGATTTTAAGGGGGAACATAAGGTCCAACCCGATCATTTCTGTTGCCGTAGTTGTTTCGGCTGTAGTTGATGTCGCGATTGAAATTCTCATCCCAGACATATTGACCCTCTCGATTGTAATTGCCATAGTTCTGACCTTGGTTTCCTTGACCTTGGCGCCAATTTTCCGTGTTGTATCCTTGGGCGTTTGGTCGGAAACCCCTTGTCTGATCATTCACCGCATAAGCATCCTCTTCATAGTAACACTCTTCAACTGGTGGTGGAGTTCTAGTCAAGTATTTCACATCATTTACCTTTTCCGCACCTCCGCTCACATGCTTCAATACCAACCCCAACTCGATCCTCATCTGAGCCATCTCCTTACCAATCTCATCCGCAGACTGGTTGTTTGTAGCCTGAATGGCAAATATGTTTCTCCCAGTATCCGACCTCCTAGTGCTCCATACTTTATTGTTGCAAGAGATCTTCTCCAATTTTTTTGCAGTATGTGCACTCACCATATGAACCTCCAGCAATAGTATCAAGCACTGCTTTATTGTTGTCATCCTGACCTCGATAGAAATATTCCTTCAGCGACTCATCATCAATACGTTGATTAGGAACACCTCTTATGAATGCAGTGAATCTGTCCCATGAGCTACTCACAGACACTCCAGGTAATGCCACAAAATTATTGACCTTATCTTTGTGATTGAGCTTCTTGGACACTAGATAATATCTTGCTAAGAACACATCCTTCAGTTGGTTCCATGTATAGATTGAGTTATAAGGAATCTTAGTGAACCATACATCAACATCACCTATCAGTGATAGGGGGAACACTTGCAATCCGATGACATCCATATCCAAGTCTGGTCGACCTACACAGCTCTTCCAAACCACCATTAGCTTGGCTATGTGAGCATGTGGGTCCTTCGATGGCAACCCCGAGAACAAGCCCCTCGCTGTAAGCATCTGCATAAAGCTACTGGTCACTACAAATGTGTGCCTCGGAGGCAAATGGGGTAGGACAAGAGGTCCATCTGAGTCAGCAATATTGACGTTACCCCTATAGTTGTCATGCAGTCGTGGGCCTGGTGGACCCTGCACCCTCAATGTATCTCCCAATTGATTTTCGGCTGGAACCTGGTTGTCCCCACAAACTACCCTCGGAGGTTTCAACTCAACGTCATCACCTAGATTACCTCCGATAGGATTAACTTGAACTCCTTGATTGTTCATTCTTCGCAAAGTTCGGTTCAACTCTGGATTGTAAGGAGTAAGTGGTTCACCCTGGATCCGTGTACTTGGCATACACTAGAGTCAGAACCTGAGAGACAAAAAACAAAAAGAAAAAGTAAAATTAGGAAACATTTGACTAAAATTCCATAATGTAATTAAAATTAATCTAAAAGCCAATCATCCCCGGCAGCGGCACCAAAATTTGATACACTCAAACTACACCTCCCTAAAGAAGCATAAGCAATCGTTATCAAGTAAAGAACCCAACTTGTAGGTTGGGGTCGATCCCACGAGGAAAATGGTTTAGACTTAACTTTAACCAACAATTATATTCGTTCAGTCAAATTACTTCAAGAAATAAGTAATTAAAGGGGGGGGGGATTTGTGAAACAAATTGTAAGAATTCAGTAAATAATCAGTAAACAAAAGTCAATTTTGGTTGTTATCGAGATAAGAGAATTAACTAGGGTATACGTGTTCCCCACAAGCTCTTAATATAGTAATCCTAGTAATAAAAATCCTTTCCTAGTGTACTACATGCAAAGTGATAAGCTAGGTATCTCTAAATCCTTGGTCCGACATCTAGAGAATTTCACCTCGCACCTAGGTCCGGCTACGTGTGTATAATTTACTAACCCTTACCTTTACCTCATATTAGACATCACATCGATGTTTGTCTTAGTTATTACTTCGCACCAATCGACACTAGACTATTAGATAGTATCACACTAAATCTATGTTGATAATTCTTTTCTTGTTGATTACCTCCTTGGTCTGGCAAGTAGCAACAAGGCGAGTTCTAACGTTGCACACCGTTAAAACGACTTTTAAACAAAAGAATTATCAATGCATGCAAAACACTATTCAAGAATTTGCTTATTTACTATTCATACTTTGTTAATCGTTCATGATTCCCAAAACCCTAGTTGTGGGGTTAGTTACCCATAATCATATGCACACAATTCATTGTTTTAGATGAAATAATTATGAACTTACATAATTGAGAATAACAAACCCGAAATTTCAACTTGAATTCCAAAATAAAGATCACCAAAACGTGCTTAGAAAATTAAGAATTGCTAAAGTTGCAACTTTTTCTCCCAAGACAAAAACTAGAATAAAAATAATAAAGTCTAACCCCCAAAAATGAGGTTTATATGCACTATTTATAGAAAACAAGTCCTAAATTAAAAGAGAAATAAAATAAGGAAAGTTTGTTCAGGCACGCGTCTTCATTCCACGAGACTAACTCACAGACCGTCAATAGATCTACGGTCCGGGAGTCCCTTCCGTCATCCAGGACTTGGAAAATATTTCAACTTTCAAAAATTAGCTTCTCTAAAGTAAACGACGGAACACCAGTATGAACCGTAGATTACTCTACGGTCCGTCGATCCCTCTCCGTATCTCCATACTTGGAATTCTCCAAAAATCAGGTACTGGAACCCTCGCAGTCACATTCTACGGTTCAACAGTACGGTTCGTAGATCAATCTACGGACTGTCAATGGCCACCGTGGTTCCACACTTGGTCAGATTTCCCTGATTTGTCTTCCATGCCTTGCCTGTTGATCTTCGATCACCATCTACAGAGCGTCGATGGACCTACGGTCTGTATATCACCTTTGTAGATGCCCTCTTCTGCATTTCTTTCATATGCCTCCTTACTTCCATGCCTAAACATCTTTCTTGCAAATCATGATAAAAACACATAAAAACCAATACAAAAAGGCCCTAGACACACACAACTCTTAAGTGAAATGTATTAAAAATACCGTAAACTCATGGTTTATCATATACTTTGCCTCCTAGCGTGACAAATTTTCATATTCGGCATAAAAAGTTGGTTTTCCAAACCCCAAAACTCGTACTTAGCGGTTAAACTCATTTGCAGTTGTTTTGTTCTTAGTGATGTGTGTTTGGCCTCTCTGAATTCATATTTGTATGTTTACCTTCTTGTTTTAATTTCGATATCGTGTCGTAATCACCTAAGTTGTTAATATCCCAAGTTTTGTGCTTTAAAATTGATCGAAATCTTGTTGGGTTGTTCTTAAGTATGTTGGGTCTAGTCAGGTGAAGTCTGAGTAACCCATAATTGCACCAAATGACGTGCTTTTCCCAATGATGGAGCATTTGACATCATTCTTAAGGGCTTAAGTCGTCAAATTGCCAATTTTGGCTAAACTGGGGAAAATTTGAGTACCCCAGTGGAATGGGTCTTATGGGTCTAAGTTAAATTGAATAAGTGTATGCCTTGATTTTGTTTTCGGGGCTTCGGGGTTGATTTTGGAAGTCGGGGTAGAAAGTAGGCACATTGGGCAGTATGGCGAGCTGGGTAGAGCTCTCCGAATCCCCCTTGATCGCCTATAATTTCATGCGAATGTTAAGTTTTGTTTATGTAAATTTCGGCGAGAAGCCTGAGTTCACCGAGTGCACTCGGCGACTCGCCAAAAGTCTTCTTTGATCGTCCTTTATGCGCCCCTAACCCTTAAAATACACTATAACTTTTGGTGGGCTTGTCTATGCTCGCCGAATGCTGTCGGCGATTCACCGAAAGTCCCCTCCCATCACCGACATGCCATTATTCTGGGAATTTTTTAGCCAATCCTTTTGGTGAGCCCGATCTGGCTCGCCAAAGTGATTAAGCGACTCACTGATCGGTTAGACGAGTCTGTCTGCAATATGATTTCTGTGATTTTTCTTGAAATGTTTCTAACTTTCTAGGATGTCTTTGCAGATATGGCTAGACCAAAAGTGGCAGGTACAGACATGCCGCCCCACAAGAGGGCTAAGAGAATCACAATTAATGAGGATGCAGATGCATCCAGGGTAAAGGCCACCAAACTTCCCGCCACTGGTGGGAAGGGAAAAGGGAAGGGCAAGGCACCTACTCCTGCATCACCGGAGGTCAGCTCGGACAGTGACAGAGTCTATGCCACTCAACTCACCACTTATGAGAGTGAGGGTGAGCACCAGGATCCTCGAGCTACCACTTTTGAGCCTGAAGATGATGAGCTATTGATGACCTGGAGTGCTGAACTATGCTCTAAGAGGATGCATGATCCGTCTAATATCAGCATTTCAGAGACTCATACTCCTCCTCCTGCTCCGGTACAGGCTGTGGTTCCAGCACCAGCTCCACAGGGTCCTCCTCCCCGGTCTATGAACAGACTAAAGACTGAGGGATTGAGGACCATCATCAAAGAGAAGTGGTTGTCTACTGATGGAGTCATAGATAGATACCCAGAAATCATGAGCTGCTGAAGGTCTCACAAGTTTCAGCTATTCACTTGACCCTGTGGCCATTATGTTCCAAATTGGGTCCGAGAATTCTACACCGCCTACTATGCCCTGGTGCCACAAGGGAAGAAGCAGGCCGCCAAATTCAAGTCGATAGACTATGTGGTTGTCAAGGGAAAAAAACTGAAGTGTGATAGCAATGCTATCAATGCAGTTCTGTAGTGTTCAAAGGAAATTGTGGATGACTGTCAGTATAAAATCAAGACAAAAACATTGGAGAATATGAAAAACTGGTTGGCTTCTTTAATATCTGACGTTACTCCCAAGTGGATCGAGGTTGGAGCACCCATTGAGAAGAAGGACCTCAATATAGCAGCAAGGTTCTGGTTTGGCTTCATCAATAGTACTAGCATGTCATCCCATAATGAGTCAATTCTCCACCACGCGAAAGCATCTTGTCTTGGTTGCATCATTGATGGGACAAGGCTAAACTTGGGGATGATCATTGCACATAAGATGGTCATGAGGGCCAAGCAACGCCAAACTTCTCTTCCCTTTCCGGTGCTGATCACTAAGTTGTGCAGACAGGCTCGGGTGCCTCGAGATAAGAAGAAAGATGTGGAAGTGACTCCCACATCTTGTACCGACATCCGATGGATTAAGGTTGAATATCTGAAGGATGAGGCGGAGAAGAAGAAGGCAGCCCCGGTGGACACCTCCCCGGTTGTTGATAGTGACACATTACTTGCAGAGGCAGTATTTCCTACTCCGGTCCCTGGGCCTTCAGGTATATATAGTGTTGCACCTTTTGTTACTCCTAGTTCCTCTATAGCTCCCCTGCCTCCTAGGTCTACTGTTGCTGTTGTCCGATCCCCTCTCACCCAGGCTGCATTGATACGGATAGGGCAGCTAGCCCATTCTTCTGATAGGTGCACCTCAAGGCTTGAGGCCACCATTCCTGGAATGATCGAGAGGGCCCTTGCTGATGTTGTGACACCTCTGAGTTTGACTATTAATTCCTTTGTGGCAAGGATAACGGTGTGCGAGCACGGCCAAGGGGCCACTTGAGGAGGTGACGGCTCTAAAGGCCGCTAATGCTGAGCTGAGGAAGGATGTTGACCAGCTGAAGTTCACCGACTTGTCGATGATTTTCGGGACTATGGAGATCCCCAATATGCCAGTTGATCCAAATGTGCCTCCGGCTACCACTGAAGATGAGGTTAGAACTGAGGAGGTAGTTGTTGTCGAGTCTGAGGCTAAGATCGATGAGGAACAACTTGGTGTTGATGAGAAGGCTTCTTATGAGGGCATTACAGATATTGAGGAGGCCATGGTAGATTCAGCTGTGCAAATCTCTTCGGCAGACACACCCATGGCTGACCCTAGTGGTGTTAGCAGTGCTGATGTGACACCGGGTACTGATGCCCCGATAGATGGAGCGACTGTGTTGATGAGAAGGCTTTTTTTACCTCCCTCTTTGTCACTTTTATTGATTTTTAGTATTTTTTTGCATTTGAGGACAAATTGCTTTTTATTTGTGGTGGGGTGAGGTATTTCTATACCTACCTCTTGTGTTTATCATTTTTTGTATATATTGGGTTTTTGTGTTTGAATTGTGTTTTGACACTGTTTTGTGGATGTTTGAGCTTGTGGCTCCTTGTTTTCAAATGTAAATGGTTTTTGACCCTTATGAAAAAATTTGCCACCTCTTGTTATGTTTGATTGTGACTGTTCTTGTGCAAATTTGAGCATCGGTCATGATCAATACTGATGACTTGAATAGTGCTCTTAATCAAACAAAAATGAATGTGCGGCTATGATGAGGCCAAATGAAGTTGCATAGACAATATGTGAACTTCTTGCATCTCATTGTGACAAGCCAATTATCAAATTGAGTCTCTTGTGATGAACATTGCACACTAGCAAAAGCGTGGAGTCTTATTTGATATTGGTGCCAATGCCTTGTCTGATGAGCTTACCGTGAACCTTGTGTGATGGCATCTAGAATTTGCCCCATTGGTCCGGTTGACTAAGTGATGCAGGCTCTTGAAATGATCTTAGGCAAAAATCTTGAAGAGTGAAACAATTTGACATTATACCTCTTTTGTGGCCTACCTTGTGAGTGTGTGAACTTTGCTTGAACACCCTTTGAACCTTATCATTTTCTTGGAAGAAACTTGATGATCTTGTAACCCCTCTCTATCCATTCACCCATAATCCTAATAAAGTATGGTTTGTTTGAATAGCCAACTTAGGCCAAAAGCCTAAGTTGGGGGTGTGGTTAAAAGAGAAGGTAAATCAAGAAGTGCAAAGAAGTCCCCCTTGATCTATGGTTTTGAGAAAGATGGAACTCCTCCATAGAAAAAAATAGAGAAAAATAAAAGAAGAATGAAAAAGAAAAAGAACGAAAAAGATGTGAAAGTTGTAAAAGAAATGGGGTGTCCAGTATTCCATGAGAAGTGAATAATGGGGTGAATTTTGAGCATGAGTGCCAATGTTGAAGAAAAGTAAAGAAAGTTTTGTTCATACCACATTTCATGAGGATAGCAGCCACCGAGCCTAAATGACCATACCTTTTACACTCAGCCCCGTTACAAGCCTTGAAAAGACCTTTTTGATCTTGAGTGAGATGAAATGAATGTTGATTGGAAAATAAGGGCAAACCTATGGGTGAAGTCATGCATGTGTTAATCTTTGTGAGTGTGAGAGTTGTATGTGATTCTGGAACTATAATGTGTTGAACAATTGTGTGAATATGGAATCATTCTTTGTGTGAGGGCATTTGAGTACTTTTGTTGAGCTTGAACTTGCATTTGAAGTAAGTTTTGTGAACTTGAGAATCTTTGATAAAGGTGAGTCACAACTTGAATCTTGAAGTGCCCAATTGATCCATGCATGAGTAAGTTGAGTCTTGTTGTGTGCATTCATGGTTGAGTCTTGTGTAGCACTATTTGAGACATCCTTTTTGAACTGCTGAACTTGAGTTTTACTTGAGGACAAGCAAAAGTTTAAGTTGGGGGTGTTGATGAGTCCAAGAGTTGGACTCATTTAGGGATTTTATTTACATAGATTTAGTGTCCTCAAATGCTTATTTTGTGCCAATAACTGATGTAAAATCCTTGATTTCTAGGTATATGGATTGAGGAACAAAGAAAGGACACTAATTTGCAAAAAGGAACAAATCAAGCTAAAAGAATGAAGAAAAGTAAGCCTGGTGATTGCTAAGTCCACTTGGCGAGTCGCCGAACGGCTGCTTGACCGCCTAAAGTTCCAGTGTGCCAAACCCCGAAGGAAAGAACCAAGTTGGCGAGAGAAAGGAGCAGTCGGCAGATCGCCGAGTGGTTCCGCGATGCAGTGTTGAATCACCCAAAGTTACAGACCTTGAGGATGCTGAAGCCCAACGAAGAAGGGCGATAGGGCGGATAGCCGAGTCATTCGGCTAGCCCAACTTACTTCGCCGAGTGACTCTTCGCAGCATATTTTTGGCGACTATAAATACATTTTTTTGAACATTTAGTTTAGTATCAATTACTCTTTAGAACAAAATATTATTAAGTTTTGAACTGGGAGACAAGTTTTCTCTAGTTTTCCTTTAGCTTTGAAGAATTGAAGTTTTTCACTTTTGAGAAATTGGAAGTGGGTCTTTGAGATTCTTCGATTTGGACCTTTGTAAAGATGAAATCAATCTTACCTAGTTGATGGAAACTCAATTTGGTAACGATTTTTATCTTTTTATGATGTCTAGCTAAAACTCCAATTCTTGGGGTGTGATTATGTGATTATGGGCTGATTTAGTTTATGGGTATTGCTAATTGTTAGTTTAAATGTTGTTTAGAAGTGAGTTTAATCATTAATTGTGGTTTAATTTAAGAATTGTTGTGGCGAAGGTAGTTCTTCCCTTGTGTTTTTGGCTTGCTCGAGAGAGAGGTTTTAAAACTAAGATTATTGATTGATGGTCTGTGGGTATTGAGTTGTCATGGGTTCATCTCGAGAGAGTGAATCCTAAACCCAATTCCACACATTCATCTCGAGTGAGTGAATGGACTAAGGTGTGGGCTGATCTTATTTTGCATGCTTGTCGATGTTCGAGAGAAATCAACTTGATTTGGGGTAAATTGTTCGAGAGAAAGTTTACCTCCTCTATAGTCTAGCTTACTCACTAATAATTGGATATTTTCTAATAGTTGCAATTACCCATTTGTCTATATTAGCCTATAATCGAATCACATCCCAAGAACCTGTCTCATTATTGTTAATTCGTATTGTTAGCTATTTGGAATTGACCAAAACCCCCCATTTGACATTCGTGTCACCCCCTGATTTGAAAGATGTCTTTATTCAATAATTTATATTCCTATGACTAATTTGACCATGTTCACACTTTCCTATTGAATCTTAAACACGTACTGCTCCCTGTGGGATTAGACCCCAACTCATTTAGTTGGGTTATATACTGATTAACGATCGTTGACGCTTAGAATTGAATGAAGTGTCTTTGATAAGTTATTTAAGCATCCGTCATGGTGTCCGTGGTGTTTACTTGGTCACTTCCCATTTAAGCTCCTCGAGGCCTGAATACTGGATCATCTTCACGATCACCACCACGAGCCGTTATGGGGACCACGGCCGGTGGGGCCTTCCCCGGTCTTTACTTGGTTGCCCATGCACTCCATCTTCCCAAGGCCCAAACACTGACTCAACTTCACGATCACAACCACGGACCGTTATGAGGACCTCGGTCCATGAGGTTGGCAGTAATCTTTACTTGGTCCAACTAGTCTCAACTCCTCCAAGCCTTCATACTGGAAATAATTCACGGCTGGCACCCCGGTTCGATACAAGGACCATGACCCGTCTAGGTGCTCGTGGTCTTCACCTGATCACAATCATCTTCTGCTTCTTTTTCATTTTTTTCACGCAAGCAAGAATATGTCTATATATTCAACAAACACATCAAAGCATACAAAAATACACTCAATTCTAGTATTAATCCTTAGTTTTCAAGCATCAAATGTGCCAAGATTTTGCGGCACATCAACACCCTCAAATTATTCAAATACTTTTGAAACTATGCAGCATCCATCTCAAACACAATTTGTATCCAAAACCATGAATTTAACATGCAAGGATCAATATATGACATCTCATTACTCACAGTCGATCATGCTTATGCCCGTGAATAATCAGCTAACACAATCTACTCTCAAATGCAATCACTATGTCCTCACACCTAAGAAGTCCCTCACTCATGATAATTGGGACTAAGTACTACGCTCGCACTCTCAAAGAACTTCTAACAAAAACAAACTACCATAGGCTTGCCCTTGTTTTCTATGCTCTATCTTTCAAACACCCGGAATAGGATCACTGTAGGACTTTATCGACTTGTAACATAGTCTCTAGCTAGGGAATGGATATTTGGGTTTGTGAGTGACTAGTCCCTTGGTTCT
>JAJOOS010011243.1:0-16241 GCA_029582725.1 Solanum chiquidenum | reverse complement strand
CGAGATTAATTATCTCAGACTATATGAAATAACTTATCCCATCACTAAGGTATAAATGGTGGAATAAATAATCCCAAGACTGCCTAATATCTCCAACCAAATGCAGGATAAATTATTATATCTAATACCTCACCACTATTATATATATCATACTGCTTCCTACAACTTGTATACTATGTTAACTTTCTTCGGTATCAGAAGATTGATATAGGATAAAGTAAGTCCAGTTACAAGTTAAAAAACATTCACAAATTTTGTACTAGTTAATAACTCACTGATCTCCTCCTTTTGAATGATTATAATGGAGACGGTGAGCTCTTGTGGTGTTAAATGCAAATCAAATAGGTTGGAAGGGATCAATGAAGACGGTGCAACAAATTGGCTACCAGGGGCATGCCCTCCACCAGAAACTCCTACTGAGTCTATGGAGTTCCTTGCAAGATCATGGAGTCTGTCAGCTAAGGAACTCTCTAAAGCTCTCTCTCACACGAAACAAACAAGTTATCTAGACGAGAAGATGTCACTCTCTTCATTACAAGTGCAACATGAAAAGACTTCGATTATAGAGGAACCTGTAAGCATCTCTTCGTTAAAGCTTGTGTTTTTGTTCATTTATACTGTTATGGAAATGCTTACTTAATTGATTGCTTACAAGTTTCTACTCTTATTTGTCTTTATACTGCAGCAAGAACAACCACTACCCAACTCTGATAGCCCTCCAGTTTCTCCAAGGGGAAGTGATGACACAAAGGTAAAAGCAAACGGAGAAGCAAGACAGGGGAAGGGGTTCTATCTATTCTAGCACATGCATGACTGCAACTAAAATTTTGAGATATTTACACCACTCATTGAAATTATAAATAGGCTAGAGAAGTAACAGTAGTGATGTGCCATTTTGCTGAATTATAATAATACAGATTAGGCACTACAATAACGAAGCATGTGTTTGGCTGAAAAAGCAACCACAAAGTCTTCATCATCATTTTGTGAATCCAAATAGGTAGATGGAAAACTTATATTGGAGTGGCCTCTAGGTTGATGGGACTACACTCAACTTTATCATTCTTTAACTCTCAGCTTTGCACTTACCTGAATAACTATACTTGTATTGATATGTGCAGGAATTGTTTTTACTACATCAGGCACTCAATTCAGATTTCCTCTCCAGTCATCATTTGCTGAAAGCTGGGGTATACAATTATTTTGACAATAACTTTACTGATTCGTCTGAACAATCACGACTAAACTGGCATAATGCAGCTTTACAGGACCGTGATGCGTGGCAAGACAATGGGTAGGTGGCTGAAAGATCAAAAAGAAAAGAAAAAACAAGAGCTTAGAACTCATAGTGCCCAGGTGCACGCAGCAGTTTCAGTAGCGGGGGTTGCAGCTGCAGTGGCTGCTCTTGCAACCTTATCAGTAACTTCTCCAGATCAGTCCATAACCAAACACAACACATCTTCAAAGATGTCAACTGCAATTGCATCTGCAGCAGCTTTAGTTGCATCCCACTGTATTGAAATTGCAGAGGATATGGGTGCTGAGCAGGATCAAATCTTATCAGTTGTAAATTCAGCTATCAATGCAAGAACTAGTGGAGATATCATGACTCTAACTGCTGGGGCTGCTACAGGTATTAATCCAACTGGTCTCGGTGGACCATCAATCTAAAAGAGACCACATCACCAATCAATTTGATAATGAAATACAGCTCTTGTGTTCTTATTTACCGTGGCATACTTTGCATAATAGTCAAGCCGATCTCCTGTGGACCATGTAGATTGCTGTATGTTAGCGGAACAGAATTTCATACTCCTCATTTTCCAACTGTTGCAGCTAAATGATCCATAGAATATTTGCTATCTATAGGGATGCAAACAATTCTGCTCAACAGTTTCATAACATAAGAAAGCTTAAACTGGTAATACTAATTTCTCTCATTGGCATTCACTATTACAGCATTGAGAGGTGCGGCCACTCTAAGGGCAAGGCTACAGAAAGGAAATGGTGCTGCAGCTGTTGCTCTAGGTGATGAGTGTGTTGAAGGTAACAAAGAAGCAACTGTTACAGCAGCTCTTAGTTTTGTTGCCAAAGGGGGAGAACTGCTCAAACGTACAAGAAAAGGTAATATGAATTGAGGAACTACACTTACCTTGCAGGAGATATTGCAGCTGTTTTTTCAACAATGTTTCTGTTCATGCAGGAGATCTCCACTGGAAACAAGTCTCTTTCAACATAAACTCAGATTGGCAGGTAATATGCAGAGTATACCATCTAAATGGATATACTGTCTATTAGAAAAGTGAACCTCTTACAGGTTACAAGCAGTTAGATTAAAAGCAACAAACTTTACATGTGCACCCCCACAAGGTTGTTATTTCATGTTTTCCCTATATCATCATAACAAAAGTGCGAATATGAATCTTGGTAGCAGGTGATAGCTAAAATGAAAAGCAAGCATATGGCAGGAACATTCACAAAGAAAAAGGAATGTAAGCACAAACAAATACTCACTCTAGTATCAAATTGTGTATGTGATCCTTTACACTTTCATCTAAATTGGTGCTTGATGAGTGCCCAGGTGTGGTCTCTGGAGTCTGTTGTGACGTACCAGCATGGTTTGGACGAGACGAGGAACATGACGAGCAGAAGTGCTACTTCGGGATACAAACTGCTGACAGGAAGATTGAATTTGAATGCAGAAACAAAGGGGAGAAACAAATGTGGGTGGATGGGATTCAACAAATCTTGTGCTGCCGCATGACCATGACATGACTTTGGATGAACGTTTCAAAAGAGAACAAAACAGTAGTTTTTAGAGCAATTGACAATGTGTGACTTCCAAACTCTAAAATACAGCATCAAATCAGAGAAGCAATGAATTGATTTAAGCTAGTACATCTGTATAGGAATAGATTACATATTGGACAATGGCACTACAACGAGCCATTCATGGTTGTTTTTATATAAGTAAAGCTATCCGCGGTTCATGCCGGAAATGGATTATCTGGATGATATCACCGGAAAAATTGTGATAAATTATTCAGAAACCTACTGCAGGATTGAGATGTTTGGGTTAATACTGCATATGTTCACTCTAATTCCTTCATAAAATCAGCATTATCAACAAAAACCTGCAAGACAACAAATGTAAATGACTAAGATGGAAAGAAAATAAAGAAAAAACTTTTATCCTTCCTATTCTGATACCTATCAAGTGTTTTACACTGAAGTTAAGCATTTTATTCCATCTCTGTTACATGGTTTGAAGTAGTCCTCCCTAACTTGATTCTAACATGACATCACTTCACAAGCCAGAAACCTTACACCAATCACCAACCTTATAGTGGTGTATGTTTTTGCCATTTAGTGATACATCCTATGTCTCAATTGAACAGATTTAGATATTATCCAATATACTTCAGTTTTACGATTGCAGAAATAATGTTTCAGCGATCAAATTTTGAATCCTTTCAAACAATAACATCTGTTTTTCCTAAGTTCAATAGGTGCTGACATGCGCCATGCTACACCAAAAACTTAGTTGGTCAAATTAACATATGAATTTTTTAGGCAATAGAGTGTCATCTGTTTTACATGCATTGAAGAAAATAATGTCACTGCTGCAGATTTGAATAACCAGTTTTTCTCTCTCACCCAGTGTATGGGGTTACAGTGACTAGAGGTATTGTTTATTCTACACGGTCCTAGCCAATTGGTGCGAGTGAAGGTCAGCGAAGAGAAGTTTTTAGTGAGTGATTGATCGTTTTATAACTTTTGTCTCTGTCACTTTCCTCAAGTAAAGCTAGAAGATAGTCAATATTCAAGGTAGATATCGGCCTTCAAATTGTAGATACTTCTAAACTAGTACTCTGACAAAATAAAGCATGAGATGTCTAGAAACAAGTTTTGGTGCATTGTCTAATGAAGGAAAGGAATCTGCCAGTTCATGCCAAAATAATCATAATTGTTGAAGACTTACTGTCTTCCAACCATCAGGATCAATGCATGCCATGATCTTGGTGTTTATACCCGGCAAAGGTCCAGGTTCAAGTACAATTTCCCCACCATACAGTTTTATAGCTTCTGCAGTCTTGTAGACGTCATCTGTTCCTACTGCAATCTGCAAAGATATGGAATGTTCCTTACAAGTTGAGATATACAGAGTTTTTCTCAAGTCTGGGAAAGAATCTATTTTATTAATTATAACTTCAAATGAGTTTGCTAACGTTACTTGTCTTAAACAAAACAGCGAACAATAATATGTTTGAATGGCATTACCTGAGCATTGCCATTTCCTTTATCATAGCTTTTGACACCATAAATATATGTCAACTCCAGAACTGTATTTTTATCATCAGGTCCATAACCCATGACGGCTATTGTGTTCTGAGAACAAGTGTTAATAATTAACAAACAGAAGAGAGGGACAACCATAAACTAGCATTAAGGAAATACCCAAGTAAAAAGAAATGCAATATATCAAGTGTAGCAAGCATTACTTTAATAAAATCTAAAGGAGAACATAAGAACAAAACCCATCCTAGTTTAGGGACCAAAACTAGCATGGCAGAAATCGTCCACCACCTTGAACATGAAGTATGTTTGCAAAATCGATGGAGAGAAAACCAAGAGCAAAAGGAAACACCAATGAGAAATTGTTTTATTAAAGGTGTGGCAGCCATAAACCAAATAACTAAGATTGCCGCTCTCAAATAGCTTAAACTTTTACATGAGGTGGTTCACACAATTAAACAAATGAAAGAATTAGAGTATTCAATCAAAAATCACAAAACATGAATGAGTGGAGTGACATTTAAGACCTTTACGAACTTCCATTATAAAGCCCTTTCGAATCCCTTTTATACGAGAGAACATACAACTACACACACTTTCTTACATGTAATCCCCTCTAGGTTAATACCAACTTAGAAGAGAGATGATAGGCTTATTTAAGGTTGGCTCTCATACGATATACAATAATCCAAGCATCTAACCCAAAGCCTCAATGCATGAATTGAGTGACCCAATATGTTTATAGACTCTATTGATGATGCCTTTTGTACACAATATGGGACTCTGTGTAACTCAACAAGAGGATTGCATAAGCATTCAAACAAGAACAACATAACCACAGAAAGTATATTTTGCAAAAGAACCTATAAACTCACTTTGTTGTCCGGATTATCTCTTTTTCGAAGAAGCTCCATGCCAAATGCCTTGAAAAATTAATCAGCAATGAAGATTTAGTGTTTCTTGCAATCAAAAACGACAAGTATGTACCAGAACTTTCATCCAGCTAATCAGTTTACCTTCTTATAGAAATTAATGGACTGGTCAAGATCTCCTACACGAAGCATTACTTGACGGAAAGGTTCAAGAGTAGGTCCTCTCTCTAATAGTTCAAAGTTGTAACCATCAGGATCTTCCACGATGGCAGTTATAGGTCCTCCATCTTTAGCTGGACCAGGTTCCTGAATAATCTTCCCTCCCTTTGCTTTTACTAGGTCTACCATTTTAGCAACCTATGTGGAAAATTCGAAATATATGTGACCCTAAATATTTGCAATGAAAAAAGAGAGAAATACTGTTAGAAGAACATTTCTAAAAGGTGTCTAACTGAAACACTGGTACTCCTCCCGACAAGATGTATGATAGTCACCAGCAAGTAATGAGTAGAGTAACTTCTAAAACCAAGATCAACCAAAGAAGGAAAAAGGGCAAAGATAATCAATTCCTAGGAAACATCCCTAAATGCCTGTAAAACTTTCCTGATCTTAGTTTACTTGGTAGTATGACATCAGAGAAGTATTAACGGAACCAATAAATTTTTCATATTATGAACAACTTACATCCTCAACAGCAATTCCAAAATGACCAAAACCAGTTCCAATGTCATACTTGTCAACTCCATAGTCTGAAAGCAACAGGGTAAAGTACAACGACTATAACATCCTAAAGCACAATAAATGATTTTCGAAGAAAGCACAGCGCCAACTGCTGGCTATGAGGAGCCTTACTGTAAGTAAGTTCAACGGCAAAATTAGATTCTTCAGGTCCATAACCAAGAAAAGCATTTGAATAGCCCTCCTCTGGTATGTCTCGTTTCCTTAACAGCTTCATTCCCAAGCATTCTCTGTAAAACCTGTATCACAAGAACAACTCTGGACTCCGGTACCTAGTTGGTAATATGAAACATAGTACTGAAGCTTCAACTTTTTTCTATGTAAAAGTAAACTTACTTAATCGTCTTGTCCAAACTCCCAACACGATAAACGACATGAAGCATTCTTCTTTTGTCCTTCTTGATCCACTCTGATGCAGTTTCATCATTTAGGGCAATATTTGACTGCGCCAGTTCAGCAAACATTCCACTTTCGATCACTTTCCCTTCAGCACTAAGAGATTCTGGTGCTTTTCCATTAAATAACTGTGACTGGGTGATGGCTGAATAACCAATGAAGTTCAATAAGTCATTTACTAATACACCATTGTTCAGTCTTTATTTTCTGTCTGAACTAAGTTATGGTTAGATCCAAAATCTCAACTGTTCTATAGTCCCTTGGTCGATATTTTTTGTGCAACGAGTGTTGCAAAGAACTTTGTGTTCATTCAGGTACAACCGATACCTCCTACATTTATTTGGCAGTATGGTGCTGTCAAAGAGAACATGTAACCAACTATACAATAGGCTTTATGTGAGCTTAGTTTTGCTCAACTAGTTCTATGGCATATTTGTCTGCTACACCTCGCTCGACTATTAAAAAAAAATAATAGGAAATATTATTGAAGAAGAAGATGCCTTTGAGGCGTGTAATCAATTTCTTTAAAAAGATATTGCCCATATAATATTGGGATAAATTCAAACAAATTCCTTAAAGATACAACAAAGCCCTTTGTTTATACCTGCAGATTTTTTTGAAAGATCATCATGAAACCCATTAATCAAATACTAAATTTTATCCAAGTGATTTTCACAAAGTGCAATCTTAGGCTCATGAACTTACATTTAGTAATGAGTTGACTACCAATTCAAAAACAACAACAAACCCAGCGTAATCCTGCAAGTAGAGTCTGGGGAGAGTAATGTGTACGCATACCTACCAAAAAAACCTAAAGCTAAATTCTAGCTCTGAGCACTACCAATTCTAGATATGGTGCATTTTCAACACAATTTGCAGTACAAAAGAAGAAATGAAATGCAAGAACCTGTACCGAGTTGAAATAAAGCAAGCCTACGAGATGAGTTATAGGCACAAGGCACAATGATACTGCACCCATTATTAGTTGGAGAAGGAAAAATGGACTTCAATGGCTGATGAATTTTTGGGGAAAATATTTGTAGAGCCATTTGTTTTGAATTAAAACCAAGTTCTGTAACACCTCTGTCCTCTCCATCTATCAACTTTTATCCTAACTTTATTTTGTTGATTTATATGTATGGGTGTGGATAAAATACCTTTTAATTTAGTTCTAATAATATTGGAAATAAACCAAGGGTATTTAGTAAACCACCTCTCTATCATCTATCTCTAGTCTAGGAAATAATAATAAGGTATGCCACACAGGAGATGTAAACCGCACTATGCAAGCCCTATGCGATAGGCTCAGACACAGAATGCATTGAGGGAGGATCGATTCCCGGTCATTCATGTGGATAACCACCCTCCAAACCAACTGAGTCATCTCGAAGGACTTCAATGAGTACGTTGTTGTTGTATTTATTGGTGAATCAAATCAAGAATAATTTCAGAGATCTTCGGGCAGGTTGGGCTTGGTAACCAAAAATGTTTAAATGATTTTCTATATTCTTCAAAAAACTATCCTTGTTTTTATAACTGTGGTGTCAAGATCATCTTAAGTATACATACCTCGATTAATTTGATAATATGTGTCACCTCCTAGCAATAAATATCAGATAACTCGATTCACCAAAATTAGAATAGATAAAAAGAAATCACCAAGTATTGCAATCTCATAATTCTCATTCATTGACCATTGGATCACGATGCAAAATCTACCCCATTGTGAGTTGTGACATCAAGTTTTGTCTATCTCACACAGAGACACACGAATTCAGCATAAACAAAAAATGTGACAAATATTTAAAAAAAATTGGATTACCCATAGGAATTGAGGAGCAATGAAGCTCAATTAATAACAGTAGCCCTCCAAGTGTTGCCCATTTTATTATTGATTTCATCTCAACAATTTAATACAATGATCCCACCAAATTTGCTAACTCAATTTTATTAACATAAGCAAAAAAATGGCCCAATTTGTGATAACAATTTGGAAGGTATATAAGGATAATAATAAACAAGATATGAAGAAGAATATGATAATTGAATTAACAAAAATGAGTACAGAATTTAAGGGCTTATGAACTGATTGGAGAAAAAGAACAATTCTAGTGTGTGAAGGATAAAGGATGCTTTAGAAAGGGTTTAAGCAAATTTTGTAAAATTACTTATTTATCATTAATATTTTAAAAGAAAGTGTTAAAATGATATTTTGATAAAATTAATTAATTAGAAGAGTTTAAACTTTAATATGAGTAGAAAGAGTACATTTTATTTCAGCAAGAGCAAAGAATTAATTTTTTATTTACATAAGAGACCTAGTTTTTCTTTACAATATTGTGTATCTAAAAACAGTATAGTCTTACTTCATTGAAACAACCAAAAGTCCTAATTTTAATATTTGTTTAGAAAAAATAAAGTGTTTGATTTAGCTTCAGAAAGAAAATAGGTGTTTTGGTGGAATAATAAAAAACATTTTTTAGAAGCTATCAAAATAGTTTTTTCTCAAAGTGCTTTTTTGAAAATTACTTTTGAATAAATATAGTAATGAAAAATACTTTTTAGAATGTTATGCTCTCTCTCTCAGCTACTCTTTAATAACTAATTTCTCACTTTTAATTTTGCTCAACTTCACGTACTCAACCTGCGTCCCACATAAAATTATTTTGCATTTCATTCCTCATTCGCAATAGACACATGTACGAGCAAAACATTTTATGTTATCAATATAATTAAGTTAGTGGTAGAGTGATGAGACTGTTTCACCTTTAATTAGAGAGCTCAAGTTCGTATTTTGGATGTGGAAAAAAAATCTTTTTGGAGACGTCACCCTCAAAATGGATCCTGCAACTGTAACACCTCGGTATTAGAAAGAGTTAAATTTAGAAAGAACTAATTTGAAAAGAGCCAAATTGAGAATTTGGCAAATTATGCTTAAGTTGTGAGTTGGGTCAACTTCAAATGACTACAACTTTCAGTACAAAATGATTTAGGTAACTCATAAGATATCAAATGAAAGGTCATTGAATCCTCTTTCCAACGCCACCGAGTTTACTAAATTTCGAGTTCGGATGAGGGAGATATGCTCGTTTGAAGTCAGCCTGTCCAGTTAAGAAAATTTACCCGAATTAATGAGGGGTATTTTGGTCTTTTCCTTACCCCATCAGCTTTAAACATTTTTAGTAATATTTTAGGGGTCAAAACTGATTTGGGTCAATTTTCACAATCCTAAAATACGCTTAGGGTTTTGAGAGGAGTTCAAGAAGAGGAAAAGATGAGGAAATGAAGAATGATCAAGGTTCTTGCGAATCGAGGATTTGTTTCGCCAAATTAAGGTATGTAAGCTCTCATAGTGTTGGGTTCGTTCACCTACACGCCAATCATGTGACTTTAAATCCGTAATTTCGTTCTTGAGGTTGAATGATTTGAGTTCTTGATGAGTTTCTTGAGTTTCGTTCTTAAATCGTTAATGATGAGTTTGATGAGTTCTTGAGATGAATGTTAGAAGTTTGAGGGTTGTTTTTGAGTAGATTTTTGTGTACTTATGTTGGGTATTCGAATCTAAGTGAGTTGAAAAGAAATCATTCGGTTCTAGGCGAATTAGGGTCAAAAGTCGAAGAAGAAAAATCGTCGGAATGTTCTGGGGAGGGGCTAGGGCGGCGCACCCCAGATGCGCCAAGGGTGATGGGGCAGCGTGCGCCAACAGTGCCCCCCAGTGAGGTCTTTGAAGTTTAGGGGTTGGCATCCTGCGTCAACAATGCTTCAGGGTCGTTTGCCCCCACCCTTTTTCAATCATTTCCTCGTCTAAGTCCTCTTAAAATGTATCATTTCTCTCCTACTAATTATAACTATTCAAACTACATCTAATCATTGAGAAATCCGTCAATCCAGATCATTATTCTTGAATTCATAATTCAAATTCAAGATAGAGTTAAGAGTAATGTTTGAGGGAGTTCTTTTGAAAAGTCTTTTGCAAACTTTTAAAACTTTTTTTAAGACTTGAGTACTTGAGTGTGAGGATGAGGAGAGTTGAGTTTTATTTTTTCAAAATGAATATATGGGAACTAAGTATTCCCAAGAGTAAATGTTTTACATTTAAAATGAGAGGAAACTTTGATTTCCAAATGAGTTCATGAGGAGTTTTGAGCACTATCTCTTTTAAGAGAAACCTTTTGAGTAGTAATCTCAAAGTTTGAGGATGAGGAAATGTTTTTAAACATATGAGATGAGTTATATTATTGAGAGTAGTATTGAGCACCGATATGGGGACGAGTTCAAACAACTCAAAGTCCTCATAAATCATGTAGCCAACGTGGGTAGAAACGGTCATACTTTTTAGATGATTCCTAATTTCTTTTTAAGCATAGCTTAGTGGATCCACTTAGTTGAGGATGTATTATACTCCGGCAAGGTATATGACAGTTATGGCAGCGTAGGCGAGACGATGTATCATCACATAGCTCATAGTGATGGTTGTCAGTTAGAGAATCTCCCAAATTGAGTTATTTTGTATCTTTACATACAAACTCAGTCATTATTGTATTTTTAAATACATTGAGTTGTTATCTACTGATTTAAATGTTTTATATAAACTACATCTTTATTGTTGTTTTTATATTGTATTGAGTTGAGTATCCATGAGTTGAGTAGCTTCGAGGTGAGTATGTTTCATTCTTTCAAAGTTCAAGTTTTTATGTTATGTTCAGTGTTTTCCTTACATGCTCGCACATTCAATGCACTGATGTTATTTGGCCTGCATCGTTTCATGATGCGCATACGGGTAACCAAAATCATCAACATGTGCTTCGTTGATACCACAACAGTTCGAGTTAGCTTTGGTGAGCCTCCTTGCTTCCGGAGGATTCCCTTTACTTTTCAGCTTTATTAGGATGTCGTGGGTCTTGTCCTGACTTCCATCTTTGCCATTTAGAAGCTTCATAGATAGACAGTAGAGTTTGAGAAGTTTGTTTCATTTTATTTTGTTAAATGTTTAAAGACTTGAGTTGCCTATTTATGGCTAGTTGAATATTCTTATATATTCTGAGTTATCTATTTGATACTTTTTGAGTTAAAGCTTTATATTTGAGTTCATCTTATGTTGAGTAAGTCTTCTACTGAGAGTTGAGCCAGGCCAACGGTTCACTTGAGGCCAACAATGATTCTCGAATGTCGGTCATGTCCAAAGTATAGGCTCGGGGCGTGACAACAACATTCTCCATTAAACTCATTTCCATCTCGGTTTTTTTTCTCAACATAATTTGAATGGCTCTAGGTTATTAGTTACTTAGCTTTATGTATTTTTTAAAACTAATACTATAAGTCATATATATAAATAAGATTATAGTAATTTTATTATTATATTAATTTTCATTTATATAATAAAATAGAGAATATATTTTTTTCCGGATAGAAGTAGGATAAGCATTAAAAAACCATAATTAGGAAAATAATGTGTTTAAAAATACTTCCTTTGTTCTTATTTAGTTGTCACCATTTAAGTTTTACGCCTCTTTAGAAGCTAGGTATGTTTACCATTGTACCCTTATTTAGTGTATTCTTGAAAACAAGTTTTCAATAAATGAACATGAATTAATTTATTTTGATTAATAGTTTGACTAATGAACATGAATTATTTACTTAGTTTTCATATGTTGGTCAAATGGATACTTTCAAGACTAATACTCTCTCAAGGGTAAAATAAGAAGAGTATTGTCATTTATGCATTGCTTTTGTGAAATGACAAATATTAAGGAACATCATAAAGACGACATGTAAATAGTTGTCATTTATGCATTGATTTTGTGAAATGACAAATATTAAGGAACATTGTAAAGACGACATGTAAATATGAATGAAGGAAGTAATACATTTATTTGAAAAATGATATTTTTGACTCATTGATTTTGTGAAATGACAAATATTAAGGAACATTGTAAAGACGACATGTAAATAGAAATGACGAAAGTAATATATTTATTTGAAAAATGATATTTTTGACCCATTAAGTAACACGTACTATTTTTAGGATCAAACTATTGATGACAAGACATTTTAGATCAATCTATTAACTGAGGTTATTTTAATCCTTTTGCAAAAAACTACAAAATCAAATCTCCGATTACTTCTTTTTAAATCACATAAAAATAACCTATCATGTGAATAAAACTACCCTTTAAATGGTACTAATTCTATATTAATGCTGACTCAGCCATGTGTTGTTTGAGTACACCCATTTTTAGCCTAAAAAATGGAAAAAATGAATTAACATGCATGTGGGAAGTAGTTGGCCATTATAGGCATATTCTTTATTTCTCTCGGAGAGATTTGGCATTAATTTAATAAGTCCAATTGAGGATAGTTTTATTCACATGTTATTAATATTCAATAAACTTCTATACATAAATTTTTTATTTTAAAAACATGGTTTTATCTTCGATTAGTTCAATATTTACATCGCTTACAATCTTTGCATTAGTAATACGAGAAATTTTTTTTTATATTATGTTGAAATTAATTAACTTTTTTCATCAATCAAACGACCCCTTAATTAAAGTACCGTAGAATTGGAATTATTGGTGAGATTGTTCCCATCAAGAACTACGTGACAAAACCATTCTGTCGTTAACTGATTGGAATAATTCTTAGTTGTCACATACAGAGGCCGGAGGTGGTGGATAGATCCTATATTTATACTAAAAAATTCATTAAATATATATATATATATTAATTTGTAAATTCCTAAAAAAATTGATTGACAGTTATTAAAGAAATTTAGAACCCACAAACTCTTAATCCTGACTTCGTCTCTGGTCACATAGTTCTTGATTTTTTCATGTTTGTTCAAAAACAATCAGGGTGTAGCTATAAGAAGGCAACAATAAACCATATTGGCGTATCAATGAATAGAATTTGTTCATCTTTAATCGAAGATTTTAAGTTTGAATTTTTAATATTTAGAAAGATTCATTAGGAAATAGTACTTTTCCTTAAATTGACCTTATGTGGTGAGTATTTGAATTAGTCACGGAGCATCAACATAAATACCGAATATCGGGTGAAAAAAAAGAGAGGAACTATAGTACTATATAGTATACCAATCTTTTCTTCATTTATGGTCATTATTTACTCAAAAAGAAGCAAAGAAAGATACCAGGAAAGTAATAAGTGTCATACAATAGTCCAATTCCATGAAAAAAAAAATCTTACTAGCATCTAACTTATAATGAACAAATATAATGATATACGTACGTTTTATGTTCAGTTTATTCCTATGTGTAAATTAAATTCAATCTCTTAAAAGAAATCAATACTTGTATTTTTTATTTATAGAGCGGCAAAGGTTTTTTTTGCTTATACTTCTTAGTAAATAAAATTATAAATTCTTGTTCTCATCAGGTGTCTAACATCAAATCATTAAAACGTATCATGGTATGATTTAATAAAGTAAAAAAATATATTACTGTAGTTAATTATAATTAATTGATCATAGTTGTGTATGTTCAAATACATGTCAATTGTCATGCTTTCATTATTTTGTCATAAACATCTAATAGAATCAAGTTGTTATAAAAAATTAGAGAACTTTATTTTTTCAATTAAAATCTATGATCGAGAGATAGTTGATCATATCTTATTTGTCAGCAAGAAATAGTTGGTTCATATATGAATAAGAGATGTATGAATTCTCGAGAGTAGCCACGTTAGTGGTTCCCCCGTAGGGATGGCAATGGGCGGGGTGGGGGGATCCGCACCGTCGTGCCCCGCATAACAACTTTTTTCATTTTCAACTCGCCCCGCATGAATCCGTCCCACATAACTTTTTTAATATTTTCTTTTTCTAGTTAAGTTTGATACTAAAAATAAAATTCATAACAATAGATTCTTTTTTTCATGAAGTTGTATTAATTTAATAGGATAGTGACTTAAAATTTTAATTTTTAGGGGTCTATTGGAAAATATGTAAGAAATTGTATTATTTTTTATTGAACCATTTTCATATACTATCTCGAATATTTTAGTAGATTTATAGAAATTATCTTAATAAATAATGCTTTATCACTCTTATAACATGTAAAAAAATTAAAATTAAATTTGAACCCACATAAAATCACATATACCCGCAACCTGCTCCGCCCAGCCCCGCATTAATTTAAAAAAATTCACTTCAACCCGCCCCGCCCCACATAGCCTTAAACCCACCCCACCCCGCCCCATTGCCATCCCTATTCCCCCGGACTGCCCGATAAATTTATCAAACAAATTAAAGAAGTTGCAATTATAATAACAACAACCCAAACTTGACCTCCTAATTATCGGGTGGAAATTAAAAAGAATCAAACTTGGCCTTCTAATTTTTATATATCCACATAGGTTGTGATGAACCGTTTCACTAATTAGAGGTCTCAAGTTCAAGTCTTGGGTATGAAAAAAATCTTGTTGGGAACGTCATCCTCAAAAAAAGTCCTGCAATGCACATCTTGAATTTAATTATTGGAGCTCAAATTCAGTGAGAAGACAAAAAACCCAAACTTGGCATCCTAATTTTTAATTATTTTTTGCAGGAAAAAAGGTAAATATGTAGAGATGATGTTTAGTTTGAACAAAACCATACAATAATTGTATTCTAGTAATAATTTATATGTCCCTCACTAGTAAATTCATGGAATCAACTTTTCAAAAAAGGAGAGGTTGTTGCTATTGGCATTACAAAGTCAATGGAAGCATATATGGTTTCAATTGATAACTAAGGTAGGCCTATTTAAATGTCATAATGAATAGTAACAAGAAAAGAGTTGATAGATTGTAAAAAATAATTAAATGAAGAAGACAACACCAAATGAAAAATTCACCAAACATACTCATTATGGTGTATGCCAATTTTATAGAACAACTTTTGCTATGGTGGGATAAAAGGAGCATAGGGCATCTATGATTGAACTAAAGTTTCATCACGCATGCTTCATAAAATTCTGTTGTTGTTTAATTTTGATTTGTTGGTGAGTCGAACGTCATATGTGAGTGATACATAACTCGATTAGTTTTATAGTCTTTTACATATTTGTTTTACCGCTTTAAGCTTTCAACTTTTTCTCTCATGCTGACATAAATTTATAATTTTAGGATGGAAGGTAGAAGATACTTACCATCCAATTTAAACATAACTCGATTAGTTTTATAGTCTTTTACATATTTGTTTTACCTCTTTAAGCTTTCAACTTTTTCTCTCATGCTGACATAAATTTATAATTTTAGGATGGAAGGTAGAAGATACTTACCATCCAATTTAATTAGGAGTAATATTTTTATATGAGATTTGAAAATACCATACAAATGATCGGTCTAACATGAAATATTATTTTCGTTTATTCAAAATTGTAAATGGACAAAGGAAACGTACCATGTCCTCTTGATATTTTAGGGACCAAAATGGAAATTACTCATATAAATAGCCAAATGTTTAACTTGCACTAATATTTTGATATTTGAGAGAAAATATATTTTTATTTACCAAATTATTATTAACACGCTCGGAGTTCATGTAGCCCTGTAAAAATGAAAAATCCAATAAAATTGAAAAAAATTCATTAGAGTATTATTTTTTTGACTGTCGTGTCCTGTGTCTCTAATTGGTGAAATCCTCATATGAGGCCTAATTTTTTCAACGACCAAACATTTAAATTATTTAGATAATAAATGATAATAAGATTCGACAAAGTCAATACTTCTTAGCCCTTACCTGCTCTGATGTTATATATTGAATTGTATGATCAATCTATCTAAAAAGTTAAATTATATATCTATATATTAAATAAGATATATAATTTATGTACTTAACTATTCTTGAACATTATACTCACACATTTACCCCAAGAATAATTGAGACTATTTTGTCTCTTGTTAGCATATAAAATGTCTTTTAAAATGAAGTGGTGCCCCAAG
>JAJOOS010011241.1:0-10214 GCA_029582725.1 Solanum chiquidenum | reverse complement strand
ATTTTAATATAGGGAGCAAATAGAAAGAAAATCATGGATTCAGCATAAAATTTATAGTGTATGACATCATAAGAAAGTAGAATAACAGAAATGTAGAAAAATGTATGCAGTGCAAGTTATCCAGAGAAACATGTAAATAGGCTTATATTGTAGTGTTAAATGACAAACATCAGCGAAAGAGCAAAAGGAGGGCAGAGTTTTATGCTATTAGAAAGACACAGCAGACAGAAGGATTTCTTTGACTGTGATTTATATGAATGTGAGCAACATTGTTGATAATAAAATGTCAAAAGTGTAATTCTGTTTTTTTATAGTTGAAAGGCAGTTTCATTGGATGTGAGTTCAGCTGTTGCAAGGAGTGGAAATAGGAAAGAGTAAAAAATTAGTGTCATTGTGTAAAAGAGCTGCTGCTAACTGTGCATGGATATGAACTTGGATAGAGAGTTTTTAGGCTTGAATTAAGGTGAGACTGTGCAATGTTATGTCAGACACAAACAAAAGAAAAGTGTGAAATTTGAAAGCAGCTAAGAGCAAGTGCAAAAGCAGCAGTATAACATAAGTATCACACTTACAATGTTTTACAGGAGCTATGTGGATACGTGTATAAAAGTAAGTAAACTACAGGTGAAAGTAGAGACTTTTAGCAGCAATTTTTGAAATAAATGTAAATATGGGGAATTCATAATCATTCTGAGCCATAGCTTGGTGTGAAAGTGAGATGTAGACTCACCTTTTAGACCTTTTTGGTTGGTGTGGGTGGTTCAAATTTTCCCGGTGCATTTGAATGACCAGCTGCAGCAGTTGTTGCCATCACTTCTACCTCACTTATTTCCAAAGGCTTTATCTTTTTAGAAGTCCTATCAGTGGTGCTCTGTGGAGTATGTGGTTTTTCCATGTAGGAAAGAATGGACAAAGTTGCATTCGTGGTATTTGAGCTGCGCCAAGATGACTTCCTTAGCTGAATTTCGAATACTTTGTTTGAACACTTCTCATGGACATGATTAAGAGACAATGATTGTCGCTGTGAATGTAACAAGTTAGAACAAACAGTTTAGAACAAAACATATGTGGTAAAGTGTTTAGAAGTCAAAAAACTATAGTACCGAGGCACTAATGATGTTTTCCGATTGCATTTTGGACATTCAAAATCCTTTTTATCCTTTGTCCGCTTCTTCTGTTTGCATCCTGAGCATTCAAGCACACAAAAGTCTTGGAACTCATCTAATATGGCCATCTCTGCTTCAACATAGAACACTCCCATCTGTGGGAAGTTTTGATTATTTAGGCAAAGCTACAGAATGAGAAAATGAATAAGGATGCTCTCAAATGAGCAGGTTCAAGTATGACTTACAGAAGGTGCTGATGAGATTTCTGCAATAGAGATAAGTTGTTGGCCAGCAGGAGTGACTATCGTGGGAGCGATAGATGAGCTTGCTGAGGTTTTCTCTGATGGAGAACTTAACAACATTGTTTTGTATTGTTTTGCCCTATTGTTAGAACAAATAATATGTTTAGTAGGTTCTGTCCTTGGAAAGTAAAGCTATAGAGTAAATATAAAATATCAGTACCAGTTGATGAGTGCCACTGCCTGTGGATAATTTGGATTCACACGTACTGTGGAATTGTACCTAGTCTGTAGTGACAACCCTGTATAACACATAGGTTGTATATTGTTTTGTTATTATATAAAATTATGTTGGTAAGAAGTTGAGTGCATATGTACCTTGATAAGTAGAGATTCTTATACTCCTTCCGAGGATTACAAGCAGATCTGCCTCTGTTGCCATTTTTGAGGAAATTTCATGTCCTTCTATTTCTCCAAAATCCTCCCATAGAGTGAAGAGAAACTGATTTTTCCTGAGTGTCAGAACATAAGGACAGAAGAGTAAGTACTATGATAATTGATGATGTGAGTAGAGAAATGCAAAAAGTGGTTACTTATTCAAAATATTTCCAGAAAATGGGAAAGTAGAATGTCAAATGTTATACTTACTGATTGTCACAAAGGGTAATTTCTCGACACCTATGATGACTGCGACCGGCGTTTTTTTGAGGACCACAATGAAGAACGATTGCCAGTATATCTGCGTATATAATACATAATGAAATGTTGCAAGTCTTCTGCAGTAGTAGAGATGTATATTTCAGTCTGATAACAGCTAGTACGATGGATGTACCTATTTCAGCAGCAGAATCAACCATCAGATGAGGAATGCGGTCAAAGCTTGTGATATTCAGCTTGGTTGGCGGTGAAAGTGGTCTTTCAACTTCATTAGATGCTTTGATTTGTTCAATTACTGTTTCTTTGTCAAGAATCCAGTAAAATTTATGTATTGGCTTGCCGTATGAAGTTGGTGAGACTTTCACTCTTGCAGTAGAGATGAGGTAGGTATTGAGGACTTTAAGCGTAGCTGCATACTGCTCGATTTCCCCAGCATACATAACTGCCTTAATTTGGCATTCTTGAAAGTAAGAGTTATAGAAAGTTGAGATTAAGTAAGTTGAGAGGAAAAGAGCAGTAATTATAAGATAAAATATAATAATGAGCTGACCTCTTCATCTTCCAAAATTAAATTTTGGAATGTACATTTCTTGTCAAGGCTTTCTCTTGGGCGTCCTATTTCGACAATTTGAACTTTGCAAATCCAATCTCGTGTTGCCGGTTCAATTTGGTCGATGTTCACTCTTAGTACCATGGTTCTCGGGAATATAGTTAAGTAAATAGTAGTAGCTGCAGGATAACATGAATATTAAGTCAGAGTACTTGCTTTGTTGGTTTTTTATGAATAAGGCTGATTAAATTAGGGGCATGCAACATTGTTTCATCTCTTTAGACAAAAGGGAAAAATGAATCAAATGAAAGTAGTACTGTGGAATAAAATGCACTTTGTAGGTGCATAAATGAGCCTTTAATGTAGTAACAAAGCACAAAGAAACTGTTGTAAAAGCAAGTTAGGACAAACATTGAAGATAAAGTAGAAAGTGATAAAGGATCACATAGCATGTATCATACTATTTATTCTTGCTGCCATCTTCATCTGGTAGCCATTTATGTGCTATTAGTTCTTTGTCAATCATGAGATACAGCTGTACAATTGTAGAATGCGAAAGTAGGAGATTGATAATGAGATACAAACAAACCACCTACAGCCGAAATGACCAAACAAAGTATACTGCTTCAGAGTTGTACCTCTTACTATTGGGTCGTATGAGGTATAAATTGTGGAAACATAATAAACTTTGTATGTTCCACAAAAAAGCAAGCAGAAGAACAACTGAAAAGGAAAACAACAGTGTTGTCATAGTCAGGGATAGAAAATGTTGCAGAATGTAAAAACAGGAACAATTATCTCTGAAATTGAGTTACACCACTATGCATTTGGGGAAAGCAATATGAAAAACTTTACTGAAGCGAGTATGTGATGGCTTATGTATGACATAGTATCATGGATGATACAGTTTGTACAAGAGACCTAATCTGTCACATTTATATCCAAAGGCAGCATTTAGTCTTACGAAAAAAGTTTTCTATTTTTCATAGAAACTCAATTTTCATGTTACTATTTAAAATTGCAATAAAAAGGGAAAAAAAGAAGAAGACAAAAGAGAACAGCTATGCTACAGAAATTTTGATCATGTTGGGCATGAAGCTAAAAGCGTAGTGCTGGGCCCATGGTATATCTATGAAAGATTGAATAGTATTGAAAGCATTAAATATGAGTCATCAAACAGAAAATTCACAAGGGAGGCTATTACTTTGGCTTTTACATTTGCAATATCAATACAAATGTAATACCTTAGTAATTGACCTCCAGCTAATAACTGTAATTTTCATATATTTTGATTTACTGTTTTGGTGACAAGCAGAATCTGGAAGAAAAATTGAAAATGGGAAGAGGGAAAAGATGAAAAGGAAAGAAATAATACCTGAGAAAGGGAGCAAAAAAATTTCTTGAATGAAAGGCTAGTAAATTTGTGTTGTATGAGTAATATATATATAAGGGTAATATTATATATATAAATATGTATTACCTTACCCTTATCTACTTTTATTTATTTATTTATTTTAGAAAAATAGAAATTATAAAGGACCAAAAAACTACATGTGTCTTGTTAGAAATTCATGGGGTTTTGGCTGCCAATGAAATTGTGCCAAAAAAGACACAAAATAAGTACATTTGGTAGTCAAAAAAGAGACAAAATCATTATATTTGACTACCTAATGTAATGATTTTGTCTGTTTTTGGCATTATTTCATTGGCAACCAAAACTGGATCAATTTTGAAGAAGACAGTTGTAGTTTAATTGTTCTTTCTAAATAAGGAAAATATTTTTGTATCTATCTATCTATGTATTTATCTATCTATGTGTATATATATACTCTCTCTGTCTATATATATATATACACGAACAGACACACATCAAATCATGTGTCATCTGGTTAGTATGGTAGCAAAAATAGTATAGGATTAGCATTTTGTTTCTACTGTAAAATTGAATGTAGGAAATGTTGGGGAAGGACATGTGTTTGAGCAGAGTATTCTGGCTGCCGTAGTTCCAGAAGAGCTACCCTTTTTTCATTTGGTATTTTATGGTAATAAATTGGGTTTCTTCTTTTTTTGGCATCCTTTCTGGTAGTAGCTGTTTGTTCAGGCAGGATTGCATTCATTTTCCGTTTAGTGGTAGACAGCTAAGGGCAAGTATTTAGCGAAGTTCTTTTATTGAAGGTAATATCTTGGTGTTCAATTAGGGTCAGTGAACACAGAATAACATGTACAATGTAGACTGAAGAATACAGCAGAACAGTAACAGAGGTAAAAAAACTATAGAGCAGGAAAATGCAGAAGCTTACGTTTGTCAGTCAGAAGTGTTGCAAGTATGCAGTGTATTAGTTAAAACTATGCAAAAGCAAACATTGAAATGAAGATTGCATTCTTGAGACCACTCTAATTAAGTAAAAGGTCAAATGACAGCCTACCAAGAGTAGAGCATATATTAAAAGGCACATATGTGGTAAAGGCGCAAATAGCAGCCGTGTGTGAGGGTCAAGCATAAATGTCGTTAATACATTGGGTAAAGTTGTTGCATCTTGGGATAATTCCCAAAGTTAACTGTCTTTTTAGTGTAGAGGACCTGGAGAAAGAAGATCGTGTGGTTATTTCAGCTAAACTACTGTAGTTTATTCTGCAAATTAAGAAGTTGTTGTTTCCCGTTGAATTATCTTTCATTCACCTATTGACTACATATTTGTTATGGACATCAGCAATGTAGAAATCCCAGAAGCAGTAAGACATACACTGGAGTTTTCCTCTAGTTTGACACGACATATATACTGCAAATCAATACTAAGGTAACTAACGAAAATATTGACTGACATTAGACAGAAGCAAAAGGATTGATATTCTCACTTGTCAAAGAGAAACAAGTTAAGATACGGGTTCAATGCCACAAATAAGAACAGAAATGTAAGAATAAGCGTGAGAAAGCATCTGTACCTGCTTGCTCTGAATGGTGTGCTTTATTTTCTATGTTGGAAACATTGGTATTCAGTTGAGCAGAACCACCAGCAGAAGGCATGGGATGCAATGTCTGGACATCAGGACAATTAACCACATTCATTTTTGTAGAAATAAAGTCTGTGTTACTACTGCCTGCAGCTACAGTTATGTGAGCGTGTTAATTCCAGACTTTGAAATGAAAAACAAAGGAATACAAACCACATTCACTGCATGCAATTAGTATATCAGTGTCTATGACATTGCCAGTTCCACAGAAATACTTAAAAGTTAGCTTTAGGTCCAAAGTGAAGCATGATTTTGCCTGTTTTTTGGCATTATTTGATTGGCAACTAAAACAACATGAATTTTGAAGAAGACAGTCAACACAGCAGTGACTAATTGTACGTGATTCAATGCAAGTTGTACTATGTATGGGACCCATTTCAATTTAAGAAAGGACAAACTCTGCATTGTAATATTGTACTAAAAGAAACATTAGTAATGCCTAATTGAACTACTGTCATGCAAAACTTTCCGAGGTCTTCAAGATCTGTACAACCAGAATCCAAATATTTTTTTTGGTGAAGTAATTAAATTGCATTAGAAAGGCATCAAGAAGATGCAATGGTTACAAGTAAAAACAAAGTTGCTTCAAACATGAAAATAACATGAAGCTAAATGTGATGGGTCCAAAAGATGCATATCATTTAGCATTGAAGAAAGAACACTTCAGTAAAATTGCAGTTGAAATGAAAAATGAAAAGACATCTTCAATAGCTAGAGCATGCACCCCGTTGCATGAATAATCTAGCTTGACATTTGCCTCTAGCCTGCACGAAATCAGGTTCTTCAATTCCATCCCTAATACAAATACCTTCTAGCAGTATTCATTTGAAATGGAAAAATTAAGTTCTAAAGTGAAGAGAAGGGAAGCATGTGACCATTTACACGTAGCAAGAGGCTGCAATTAAAACAAATGATTAGTTCTATCTTTGCCAATCCAACAAAAGGGAGATATTACTCATTCATCCCAAATTAGGAATGATTTTTGAATGCTCTTGGAGAGAATAAGTGACCTCAGACAGGGACATGCTTGATAAATAGAGAAGTATGGATGTCCACTTCACTGCAATAAAAATGCTTATGGATGTATGCTCCATGAAGAACTTCACTCTTTCATTTTTGAGAACCTTTTGGGCATGGAGTGCCTAATCATAGATCAATTTATTCATATTCACTTCATTTTTACTTTTACCGAGTTATCAATTAGTCACGGTCATCAACAATCAGATAAAACTATATTAACATAACTTTTTACCTGTGATACTCAAGATCAGAAATATAGGCATTGTGATACTCAAGATCAGAAATATAGGCATGACATTATTACATAGAAGAAATTATTACATAGCATGATGAAAAAGAGGAGAGCATAATATTACCTAAACTCGATGAGGTCATTTGTCGAGTGGAGTGGCAGAGGAACACACTTTTCTAGCTTCTACAATTAATGAAAAATTAATAAATCGTTCAAACAGTTAGGAAAAATGACTATACAGTTCCAAATTCAAACAAAGAAATGCATACTTAACACCCTCTTTATGTTGTCCATCTGAATTTCTTAGTTTTCTTTTAGCGATAGCTTGTAACCGAAAAACGATAATATACATTATATAAATAAAATTTGTTCCAAAACAAAAAATAGAATGATATTGATCAAAGAAATTTCTAGTTTGTCTAGTTATCTTCATTACAAATTTATACAAACAAATGTTAGATGCAACAAAGAGGTTTAAGAAAATCTTAAGGATATTACATGGATCATGTGATTTTTTTTTTATAAATGTGCACCCATGGTATTTGATGTTGTGTTTAAGTCATTTTATATGGAGTAGTTGAGCGCAGCGTCAAACATTTGATTTGTGGGAATTTGCGAAAACCTGTATTTTGACAACGTCAACTTTACGGGCCTAATACATCTAGCAAACAACACCAACTGACATGGTCATATGCCTTCACCGCAGTAGTGAGGAAATTATACCAGTCAATTATCAAGGTTATGCTCTTTGTTCTAGCTAAACTTTAAAGCTTGAATTGAGGTTGCTCATCGTTTCTGCTCTCACAAAGCTTCCACCAATATAACGATATACAAAAAAACTGTGAAATAAACTACAAACCACCACCACATATTATAATCATTTTCACCAACACAAACAAAAATAAAAAGCATAGACGCAAAGTAGAAGATACTGATAATGTAAGACTTCATCTCATTCAGAGATCAAAATATTATCTGTTAGAAGCTGAAATTCTTTACTAACCTGAGGAAGCGCTATAACACAACTTCTATATGTGTAGAGCACGGAACCCATTTCCTTCCCCTCTTGTATAAGTGTATTCTGCAAACAATTTCAGCATTACATCAAGGAAAATGATTGCAATTTCAGCAGTAGAACTTTGATACAATTTCCTAACACATACCAACTGATTAATAGCTTTAGTGTCTCCGAATAAAGACAACCTATATGTAGCCACATCACTATACTCTGCGAAATTCAATTTGAAACGTTAAAAAAATAGTAAAAACAAGACTTTTCAAGTAGTTAAGATAATACTTGAGGCATTTTGATTTCATGGGTGGGCTATACTTCCAGAAAGGAACATTCACAAGGAATCAGTTGAAAATGTAGAAATAATAATAACACTAACAATACAACACTGAATGCAATATTATTTATCAAAAATAAATACTTAAGGAAAATTCATGTATGCTTGAACCAGAAAGGAAGATCAAGAAAACTATTGAATTACTAACTAACCACAATAACAAATGGAGGGGGGGATACTGAATTAGAACTGAGAACCAAAAATAAATGTAAAAACGATGTGTTACCGATTGGAGTAATAGTTTCACCTCCTTCAGGTGAAACCCAAAACCCTGGGCCTTATACTTCTGGTCGATCATCCTGAAATTATAACGACAAAGGAAGAAATTCATCAATTAGGAAAACGTGCTTACTGAAAACAATTGAATTTTCAAAACAGTGTTAATAGACATTGTTACCTCTAGAGAAAATGTGGATAGTGCAGCTATGACTTCTTCAATCGGATCAGCCATTTGATGTGAGAGAGATCTGGAGATTGCCCATTTCATCCATATATATTTACTTAAATACCGGTTGGTATAAGAAATGAGGTAGGCTGATGTAGTTCCTATGCGTTCAATTGGATTCAATATGTTTAACACAAATGTTAATTACACATGTGGAAAAAAATATAAAAAATTAACTATGTTTTGAGCCCATAATTGGAGAAACTCAGTATTCAGAACATAAATGCTAATTTCATCAAAGTTAAATCATTGGTGATTAAAATAAATAGGTCTAAGGATTAAAAGCAAGTTGACAGTGTCGATTGTGATATTTTAAGCAAGATAACAAATACCTGTATGTGTAAACATATGGGGAACTGGTGCAACATCTGTAATGTAAGGTAATCAGGTTTATGAGAAAATTACAAATTAAAGCCTCTCTGTTTAATAGGATTTGATAATGGGTATAAAATCAGTCAAGAAATTTTTAAAAAAAGGATGGGGGTGGGCAACGGGAATTACCATATCAAAAGGAAAAAAGTTATGGGCACCATCATGAGCATACAATAGTTTCGGCGGTCGCATAACTAATTTGCAATTTCTTCAATTGAACATAAATGGACCTTCAACATCTGAAATAATGAGTAAAACTTAATATTCATTGAATAATAAATGGATTGAGAGCTATAACTCTAAATTAAGAACTTTAGATTACCTTAGACCTTTGAAGCATCTAATAGTGGTTGGGTTTATTGTTTTGAAATTTTCTGCACAAATTTTGTTTTAGAGAGATGGTGAGGATTGGGAAAGGAAGAGAGGAGGAATGAGAAAATGATATTTGCGCAGATGCGATGAAGAACCAAAAAGAAGACGAACAAAGACAAAAGAAAGAATAAAAAGGAAATACGATGTGGGGGTACCTGTCCTCATCAATAATTCATCGGTTTTTAAGCTTAATGTTCAGATAGTGATGAATTGAATGTAGTGTTTCTCCAATAGCAAAATTGTTCTTCAATTCCACAGTCATTTCTCTGCCCACGAGATCGTTCACTATGAGAAAAAAACTGCAGGGAAACATAATGGAGCAAGGGCAAAACGAAGTTAGAACATAGACCAAATAAACTCATGAGCAAAATACAAAAAACACAGAGAAATGTATAGTTGTGAAATTAGTCAGACCCCGAAATCGTCAGACGTAAATGGAGGTGAAATTGAGACCAAAGTAACATGAACTATTAACTATTACTAATCTAATATTATTGCCTAGATCTTGTATATGAACAGATTATCAAGGCTCTTGTGGCCTGCAAAATGAGGTTTGAGTAACATTTTCTCAACCACTGCATAGAAATTGAGAAGAAAGCATCACATTGTCACAAATATGATATTTCTTTTAGTAGGTCCATAATACCTCATATAGATCTATACATACAAATGCTCTAAAATAATCAAACTACTAAGTTTGTCCTCTGACTTTTTTGCTCTATCCGCAGTCATGTTAAAAGCTAATAAGCTCTTGCAATAATACTAATGCTTAGTCAAGTTAGTAAATATTTTGGGAGGTAGAAAAAAAGAATGTGAAAGACAACCAACAAATAGGAATCCGTCAAATTTTCACGCAAGCA
>JAJOOS010011240.1:0-19707 GCA_029582725.1 Solanum chiquidenum | reverse complement strand
GTGTATTTCACTCTTCACTCTAAAATGCAGAATATACACAAGATAGAACACATCTTGGAGGTGAGTTATGTTATCAATCAAAAACCACAGAACTCCCCCCAAAAGGTATAATCTTTATAAAGCAATTCAAGCACAACTAATCAAATGCAAAATAGTAAGTACGACAACAAAATCATACTCAGTTTAATCCCACAAATGGGGTCTAGGAAGAGTGTTGCATACACAACCTTACCACTACCTTAGAGAGGCGGTTCCCAATACACCCTCAACTCGAGTAAACATATAAAAAATAATTACAAAGAAGCCAACAAAATAGCAATAACAAAGCATTTTGTGCAAAATGAAACAGAAAAGAAAAAAGGGGCAGAGCAGTAAGATCACCATGGTATGTATTTGATGGAGAATCCATTAGGTTCATGGCGAAACTTGATGAGTGAATCTGGAACTTTCTTGTTCAGCTCTTTCAGTATATCAGAAAGTGGTCTGCTGATTCCTGAAGTTAGGTCCGCCGTTTCCCTTTCTGAATCAAACATCAATCTCTCTCTGTCTCGGTCTTTGTCTTTCGGAGAAGAAGAAGCCTTAGTAGAGATGGAGCGCTGGCACAATCGGAGTCTATTCAACACACAAGAAGAAGTTGAACGCAATGAAGAAAACGCCATGGCTTTTCCCCTTCACCTTCACTAAAAAACCCTCCATTTCTGCCTTGAAAAAAGGGTTTATTTATAGGGGGGAAATGACAACCAAAGTTCCACATTTTCAAAAGAATTTTAAAAAGGATAAAAAACATAGCTAAACTATTTCGTTTATAATTTAAACAGCAATAATACTAATTATTTATCAAATTTATGTTACATAAATCGAGTATTTTCATTATGTCAAATCAAAGTACATTATATAAAATGGGACGGGGAGTATTAATTAATATTCGTATAACTCACAACAAACCTGTTAGCGGTGACCGATATTTGTTCAGTGCTTTTGTGTATCTTCTCTGTTTGTGTCTGTCTTGTATGTGTGTGTTCCCTGAGGAGGCTTCTTTCTCTCTCTAAATAATATTCATTCTCCCTCCTCCTCCTCTCGGAACTTCACTCTCTCTCTCTCTCTCTACAATTTGTGTTTCTCTCTACAGCCATGGCCGCCGACAGCTTCACCGACAAAAATGCCGTTTTCCGGAAGCTCAAAGCCAAGTCCGAGAACAAGGTTTACATTGAATTTTCTATATTTTGTATATCTTTAATTATCTGCGGATGTTTTTTTTATTTGTATTTTTTCTGTTTTGTATATTTGTTTTTGATTGAAAATTGTGTTTTTCATTTGAATTGCTTGTATTTTTGTTTGAATTGATTTAGGAACTTGCGATCTGATTTAGATCTAGTGTTTCTGTTGAGTAGATCTTTGTTTTATGAACGATTTAGCTTGAATTTTGTTCAGATGTGCTTTGATTGCAATGCGAAGAATCCTACATGGGCGTCGGTTACGTATGGGATCTTCTTGTGTATTGATTGTTCGGCATCGCATCGTAGCCTTGGTGTTCACATCAGTTTTGTTAGGTACATTTTAAAGTTTGATCTCTATCTTTATGCATTTGTTTATTGTTAAAAATGGAATTGTCTTTTTTCCTTCGATTCAGCTATGTTGTTTGTTTATACATGGTAACTTTACCAGTGAATTTCGTTTGGGAAGTTATGTAAGGTATGCGGTTTAGGTTTTATTAGATACTGTGTAAAAACGATTAGGAATGTTGAAATTATTGGAATCAACAGGTTAGAAGCCGTGATTTGCTCAATGTTGCAATTAAGATTAGGATGTATTAAAAGATTGCACCTTTGGATGAATGTGTGCTGGACAAATTAGTATAGATCGAGTTGAGGACACCAATTTTGTGTAAGGAGTTCTTAAAGAGATAATATCAGTAAGTCTACAAGTAGTGAAGTCCATTCTCTTATCAATAGGTGTCAAGGGAATGGTTCTGCAAATTGGTTATGATTAAGATACATTATCATGTTGTAAGAGGAAAAAAGAACAGAATTTTGCTGTAACATCTGATATTTGTAGTCAGGAGCTACTTTTTACGTGGAAGAGTGGAACTATTAAAGGGACCTGATAGTACTAGTTTGTATCCTTATTTACGCACTAAAAACCATAGATGCACTCGCCATAGGTTTGGCTTTGGGGCTTCAAATATATGGTTGATTTAGCATTCTATCCAAATGGATTATTTTCATATGCACGAATACCTTGTTAGCTGGCTTTCATATCAAGCAAACTGATAATCCAAGCTTTGATGGATATTAAAGTAGAGGAAGATGAATTGGATTAATCTCCCAAGATTTAGTTACATGGATTTTGCTAGGTGTGCACAAGTATTTCCACTTGTAGGTGTATATTTTAATCTGCTCGGTGCATCACCACCATATACACTTTCTTGACATGATCCGTCATGTCTAATGAAAGATCCATGTTATATTAGGCCAACATATTAGTATAGTCAACACCTAAAATTTCTTGATAGTTGGATTAAAGACAGGCCTGATTGTAGATACCTACTAAAAACCAGTATCTCCAGTGCTGGATGAGCTGCAGGGAATATTTTTACCTGTGAGGATGTTAATGTTTTAGGAAGTGCTGAGAGAACATAGCTGGAAGAACAAAACAACACAATGCATCTTTGAACGGAAGTTGCAATGTATTGGAAGTAGTATTGAAGAGTTACAGTGAATGGAGTTTCTTCAATTATGACTATAGTCTATACAAGGGGTAAGAATGTGAGACTTCTAGATAGTGCTATCCAAAAGGTTGGGGATCTCAGTAGACGGGCAGCTGTGTTGCCTATCTTGTTCCAATTCTGTTGAGTCATTCCAGGAAACATAAAGCAAGCTTTGTGGAGCTAGAAATTACCAGTTGTTCAGATTATCAGTAGGTCACTGTCTCTGTCTATTCCTCTTTGCATAATCCGTGGTATTTAAAAAGAGGGAAACAATAGATGGTTTGAAGATGGAAGAAAGACAGTTCAGCAACTAAGATGCTTAGTTTTCAGCTTTTGTATTACTGATGTTACATACGACATGGATGAAGTGTTAGACTATTTGGGCTTCCTGCATAGCTAAGGGATGCTGTGTTTTCTCTACATATCCTTGTATTTTTGTGCATTATCTTAGTGCTTTTAACAATAAAGTACCTTAACTTTCTCAAAAAGAAAAATAAGTTGGTATCTCGGAAAGTTGGGTTGTCATCTTGATTCTACATTATGCTACAACAGCTCCAAAGCTAGCGCTTCTTCATTTTGCCAAACTATTGGTATGACCACCTCAAGAAACTTCCTGTATTTGCCCAGGGGTTTGGTTCAGTGGTAAGATCACATCACAACAATGCACGATGTGTGGATTAGGCAGATGTCACGGATTTGAATCAAGTCGCAGACAAATGCTTGGAATGTACGTGGAGAAAAGCTAAGGGCACACCGACAATCCATCGAGTTCCGAACTGTGCTCCATTTGCCCTAGAGAATTTCTCGTTCCTTAGAATAGAAAGGAGTGAGTTAAGACTCTTCCTGTGTGAACTTTAGTTTCAGTTTCCTGCTTATCATGGTTAACGGAACCTCAGAAAAAGTGTGAGCAACTGTAATATTTCTTTTGAGGAGGGTGTAGAGCCTTTCTTTATCCATGGGCTAGTGGCTAGTTCTTCACATTATAATGTCACTACTATTCTTTTCAAATCACACTGCCAATGGGATGATCTAAGGCGTGGAAAAATGGAGAAGGGAAGTTCGAAATGGCCATGTTGGATTTCTTGGTTGTGACAACAGGCTAATGCGACATGCCTCCTTTTTTCTAACAACTGGCATCTGCATCACTCTTTGAGCCTCATCACTTCCATTGTTGCTCATCTCATCTCACTTTACCTCGGTAGCTGGACCTTTTCCTAGCTCTAACAACCAGCATATCAGAAGTCTTAGTCAAGCAGGGACGACGATAGACAATATTATTTACCTTATTAAAAAAGTGATGACAACATCTCATGGTTAATGATGAATCTAGGTACCTTCTTAAACCTAACCGTATTTGATTGATCATGAGAACAATTGGCAATGGGAGAATATGGAAGGCCATGAAGGCTAAACTTTGAGGTGTTTTCGCTGTCTATATGGGCTTGCTTGGAAAAAAAAGGGAGGGGGTGAGGAGGGGGGAGATACGGGAGTGTAAGATAGAGTTTGAGTGCATGTATCTGTTAGTGACTTAGTGTGTTAGGGAGGGTTCTATAGCTTTGCATTTCCTTAATCATGGTTGAGATATCTACTATGGGCTGAGGGTGATCTCCTGCCTCTGGCCCCACCTCCTTTTCTTCTGTACTCTCTCCATTCAGTTTGTTTGGTATAATTTAACTAGGCATGACGTTTTAAGAGAGAAATGAAGACTTTTAAAACCCGCGATTTTAAACATGCATAAAATTTGTGTGGCTATAAAAACTTCTCTTTAAGAGTATAATAAAACTCATGGTCTTAAACATGCCATACCATTTGTGTGGCTATAAAAGCTTCTCCTTAAAGAGTAAAATCGGAAGTTTCAAATTCAATTGTTACCAAATATAGAAATGTACTGTTCTAAGATGTGCTTTTTAGAACAGACTAATAAGGAAATAATGTCGAACTTATTGGAGCAGATGGAGTATTGTTTTGAGGTGGGAGTGGGTATGGCCAGCTGCAAACAAATATATTCTGCCTTCTCTCTGTTATTTTGGCATTTATAACTCTGTCCATTTTCTAATGAATTGATTCTTGCAGGTCGACAAATTTAGATTCATGGTCTCCAGATCAGTTGAAGATGATGTACTTTGGTGGAAATAACCGTGCTCAAGTTTTTTTCAAGCAGCACGGATGGACGGATGGAGGCAAGATTGAAGCCAAGTATACCTCCAGGGCTGCTGAATTGTATAAACAATTACTCTCAAAAGAAGTTGCTAAAAGTAAAGCTGAGGAAAGTAAAGCACAGGATGCAGGTTTGCCAGCATCACCTGTTGCCTCTCAGGCTGTGCAGACTACAAATGGATTTTCTAATATTAAGACTAGTGAAGCTCCAAAAGAAACCTCATCATTTAAGGATGAAACACCAGAGGTTTCTGCTTCACCCAAAGCTTCACAATCAGTTTATACTACTTCAATTAAGAAACCTCTAGTTGCAAAGAAATCTGGCAAGCCAGGTGGACTTGGAGCTCGTAAACTTACTAAAAAGGTACATCTTAGACTTCCAAGCTAGAGAAATGGGTGCAGGGTATAAATTGCATATTTTGAAATGAAGATTTATACATGCGCTTATAGTAAGGTATTTAACAAATTTGGAACTTAAATTAATTGATTGAGCTTCTTCACAGACAAGTGAAAGTTTGTACGACCAGAAGCCTGAAGAACCGCCTGTTCAAGTTTCTTCCTCCAACCCTGCAAGTAATGCACCAACTGGTGGCTCATCATTCACATCTCGCTTCGAGTACACAGACAATGTCCAGCCCTCTGAGATGAGTTCTGGACGTGTTCTTAACCATGTATCCCCTCCAATGTCCTCCAATTTTTTTGCGGACTATGGAATGGAAAGCGGTTTCAAAAAGAAAAGCTCGAATTCTTCCAAAGTTCAAGTGAGTTCTTATTCTAGTTTTTATGTTCACTGCCATACAAGGATTCTAATAGAGCTGTTACAGTGAAATTTTAATATTGATATGAGTATCTATGAGATTTAAAGAAAGTAGTGTCACACTTAGTTAAACTGCTATATTATACATAGGTGCAGCAGTTGGGTGGGTGGACTATATTTTGATCAATACCAAGTTGGGGGCAGTGACTACTGACTTGTGAGAGATTTGTTGCTCTTTGATCTTATTCCAGCTTCCTGTGTTATCAATAAGTACAAGGATTGTTATTGATTTCGGAAAAGGTGTTGCCATTTGGAACTTCAAATGTTACATTCTAAATATTTGCAATGCAAGTTTCAAGTGTTTGGTTACTAATGAAAATAAAAATAAAAACGACTTTTGGATGTTTTGTAGTAATATAGTTTGCCTTTGAATTTTTTCTTTCTTTTTTCACCTTGGATGGATTTGTCCTTCAGTTTGTGATTTATTGTTCTCACTCGGTTCTTCTTTTCTTTGTTATTTATGAGTAGACTCTTTGCTTAAGTTGTTTCTGTAGTCTTCAATTTATTTATTTTTTCGTCAATGGTGATCTGGGCCAGCTTTCTATGCATCTTGACTAATTCCACCAGGTACTTATTCTCTTACCATCACAAGTAGTGGGCTTGGGTAGATAGGAAAAAAATCACCTAGAGTTTTTTTGTTTCTGCTTGGGTTTGAACCTAAGACTCATGGCTCTTCCCCACTTCATTGATGCCACATTTTTCTCACATTCTACAGATGGTGTTTGTTTTATTTAATTAACTTAATCCTATTTTAATCAGATCGAGGAAACTGATGAAGCAAGGAAGAAGTTTACTAATGCAAAAGCGATTTCATCCGCCCAATTCTTTGGTGATCAGAGCAAAGCTGAAATGGAAGGCTCAGTTTCTCTTAAGAAGTTCTCGGTATGACTGCTTGTTGTAGATAACATTCTCATATATTTATGGGTAGCTGTTTTCTTAATCAGCATGCAGACACATTGACTTGACCATCTCCCATTCCAACATTCATTATCATAGTAGGGTCTTGTCCTATAAATTAATTAGAAATAGCTCTCTGCCGTCGCAACAATAATATGTCTTGCGTTTCTCCTTGTTCCTTTTCCCTTTTATCATAATACACTATACTTCTTCCCATGCTATCATTTTGCTTCGAAAAGACTGTTCAGAAACCTTGCCGGTGGGGGGGAGGGGAAGCCTATTATCCATTAGAATCGTCCACCCGATGGCTCTGGGAAATTTCTTGGGTCCTAAAATAGAAAAAAATTGTTGACAGAAGAATTCCACCTAAAAATGGATGAATCAGATTCATGCTCCTTAAAATGTTTTCTACTGCTATCTATTCTCAGGGTTCAAGTGCCATATCAAGCGCAGACCTTTTTGGTGACGATGATAGATCAGATCTGGACCTCACTGCTGGTGATCTCATTAACCGAATCTCGTTCCAGGTATAGAAGCAATTATGACACAAATGTCAATGTTTTTGAGTTCCGACACGAAGATATTGAAAGGACCACTCTCTATGTTTTCAGGCACAACAGGACATGTCCTCTCTGAAAAACATTGCTGGAGAAACTGGAAAGAGACTTGGCTCATTTGCGTCAACCTTAATGTCCGATTTTCAAGACCGAATCCTGTGAGGTTACAGGACCAGAATATTTCAGGCAGATGCAAACATTTTGTATGAAAAATAATATTGGAATGGAACTCTATATATAGGCTTTGAAGAAACTGGTCTTGCCTGCATGTTAAAAATTTCTTTACGTGTTTTTCGTTATCTTCGTTTGGTTCTCGATGAGGTTTGTAGAGATCTGTTCAACAATTTACTGTGTTCTGGTCGCGTCTGAGTTGTGAAATCATTCAACTGTATACTATAGTGAAAACTCTTTAGATTTTATCCTCTTTATCAGCCTGGCATATATAACTAGAAAGATAACATTAGGTCAATCTTTTTAAATTCATAATAACTCAAATTATTATTTAACTTGAAACAATGAAAATAACTCATATCTAAAATTTGGAACTGTTATAGGAGATTTGAGCTCATATACATGGTTATATATAATATATATATATATATATATATGTACACGATATCGATACATTACATATATATTTGTTCAGTTAGGTAAAAGGTTCTAGAAACTAAATTTCAAAAGCAGTTAAGACTAGAAACATAATAAGGTTTCTTAGCTAATGTTTCTCTTACTACGAACCGTAACTATAGCTTGATGTGCTACGAAATTAACAGTATGTTTCACTTTTTTGGTTTGTTACTTATACAAATATGTGTGGGACCCTATTAATATGAGCTATATTAATTAAACATTAGGTGCGAATTGTTATTAAATTAAACTATAAATGTGTTTAATAATTCATAGAAGATGTTTGCCATACCACATTTTTTGTTTAATAATTAATTCTTTCATAATATTATTTTTTAATTGTTGATCATTTTGAGTTATAGATAGCTATATAAAGAATTTTTCTTTCCATAAAAATAATATTATTTTGATGTATCATACATGTTTCTCATATGTCACACACAAAACTTAATCCACACACAATAAATCAATTAATTTTGTCTTCTTTTTGTTAATTAATATGTTTTTTGTGAATATTTGTTTGTCCTATAATTGCTCCTCTTCTATGTATTTTCGAAGTTATATTCTTGAAACTATAAATATTTTCTACGCGAATAATTTTCTAGAGAATAATTCTTATTATCATGTAGCTGTTATGAAATAACTAAACTTAGTTACCTATATTAATGAACCAATAAACAAGAAGGACAAAACCAAAATTGAAAGGCAAAGCACTTAAAATATAGAAGAGAGAGTGAATTAGATTGTTATTACCGTGTGTCCTTTCTAAATGAATTTGATGCCTTATTTATAGGCCAAGTACATGTGGCAATGTGTGGCTTGCAAAAGTTAACCACACTTTGGCATGAGTTATGCATTCCCAAGCATGCTAAATCCACACTTTATCACATGGCATCCACCATTTCACAACACTCCCCCTTGAATGTCCATGTAAAAGAAAAGTTGAAGGAATAAAAATACACATAGACATTCATAATACGCATTACTTGCTGCCTCATTAAAAACCTTTCTAGGAAAACCCAGCGGAACAAAACCTAAACTAAGGAAAAAAAGAGTGCAACGCATATTTTACTCCCCCTGATGAAAACCATGATTTAGATGGTTAAGTTTTCGCATTCCAATCTTGTATACCATCTTCTCAAGAGTTGAGGCTGGTAAAGATTTGGTGAATAAATCTGGTGGATTATCACTTGAACGGATTTGTTGTACATCAATATCACCATTCTTCTGGAGATCATGTGTGAAGAATAATTTTGGTGAAATGTGTTTCGTTCTATCTCCTTTTATGAAGCCTCCTCTTAATTGAGCTATGCATGCAATGTTGTCTTCAAAGAGCACTGTGGGTACCTTGACATCATATTTCAAACCACATCTTTCTTTGGTGAAATGTATCACTGATCTCAACCATACACATTCTCTACTTGCTTCATGAATGGCTATTATCTCAGCATGATTTGAAGAAGTAGCGACAATGGATTGCTTCGTAGATCGTCATGATATAGCAGTACCTCCGTATGTGAACATGTAGCCTGTTTGAGATCGAGCTTTATATGGGTCAGATAAATAACCTTCATCTGCATGACCAACAAGATCTGTACTATCTTTATTAATATAAAACATACCCATATCACTAGTCCCTTTTAGATATCGCAATATATGTTTAACTCCATTCCAATGTCTTCGTGTAGGGGAGAAACTATATCTTGCTAATAAATTAACAGAAAATGCTATGTCAGGTCTCGTAGCATTAGCAAGATACATAAGTGCATCAATTGCACTAAAATAAGGTACTTCAGGACCAAGAGGTTCCTCAGTCTCTTCTTGAGGTCGGAATGGATCTTTACTCACTTCAAGTGATCGTACAACCATTGGAGTACTTAATGGATGTGCTTTGTCCATGTAAAATTGTTTCAAAATTTTCTCAGTATAAGCAGATTGATGGATGAAGACCCCGTCTGCTAAATGTTCTATTTGTAGACCAAGACAAAGTTTTGTCTTTCCAAGGTCTTTCATCTCAAATTCTTTCTTTAGATATTCAATTGTCTTTTGGACCTCTTCTGGAGTTCCAATGAGATTAATGTCATCAACATAAATAGCAAGAATAACAAATTCCGATGTTGTTTTCTTAATAAAAATACAAGGACAAATGGCATTGTTAATATAATCTTATTTTATCAAGTACTCACTGAGGCGATTATACCACATGCGCCTTGATTGTTTTAAGCCGTATAATGACTTTTGTAATCTGATTGAGCACATTTCCCGAGATTTTGAACTATATGTTTCAGGCATTTTAAGTCCTTCTGGAACTTTCATATAAATTTCATTATCAAGTGAACCGTAAAGATAAGATGTAGCCACATCCATTAGATGTATTTCAAGATTTTCATGTACAGCTAAGCCGATGAGATATCGAAAAGTTATTGCATCCATAACTGGTGAATATGTTTCTTCATAGTCGACACCGGGTAGTTGAGAGAACCCTTGTGCAACAAGGTGTGCCTTGTATCTTACAATTTTATTTCTCTCATTTTTTTTCGTACAAAGACCCATTTATAGCCAACTGATTTAACACCACTAGGCTTTGGACTACTGGTCCAAAATCCTCACGTTTAGCAAGTGAGTCTAATTCTGATTGAATTGCCTCTTGCCATTTTGGCCAATCGCATCTTCGTCGACATTCTTCGACGGATTTAGGCTCAAGATCCTCATTGTCTTGCATAAGATTAAGTGCAACATCATATGCGAAAACATTATCCACTATGATTTTCGATCGATCTAAATTTATCCCATCACCTGTAGAACTTATTGAAAGTTCTTCATTCACTTGAGTCTCGGGTTCACTGATTTCTTCAAGAATATCAAGATTAATCAGATTTTAAACTTCTTCATGAGACTCTTTTATAGTGTCATTATTACTTTTCGCGCTTCTTTTTCTAGAATTTTTGTCTTTTGAACCCAATGGTCTACCACACTTCAGGCGTGTTTGTGATTCAGAAGCCATGACACTTGTAGATGGTCCTTTTGGGACGTCAATTCGGATAGGCACATTTACTGCAGGAATATGTGACTTTGTTATCCTTTTCAAATCAGTAAATGCGTATGGAATTTGATTTGCTATGTTTTGCAAATGGATGATCTTCTGGACATCTTGTTCACACACAAGGGAGCGTGGATCAAAATGAGATAATGATGAAACTTTCCATGCAATTTTCCTTTTAGGTTCCTTTTTCTCTCCCCCTAATTGCGGAAAAGTTGTTTCATCAAATCGACAATCTGCAAATCTTGCCGTGAATAAATCTCCCATCAATGGCTTAAGGTAGCGAATTATGGAGGGTGAATCAAACCCAACATATATGCCTAACCTTCTTTGGGGGGCCATCTTAGTGCACTGAGGTGGTGCTACTGGCACATAAACAATACATCCAAAAATTCATAGATGAGCAATATTGGTTCATGACCAAATACCAATTGTGACGGAGAGTATTTATTATAATGAGTTGGTCTGAGACGAACAAGTGATGTTGCATGTAAGATAGCATGACCCCAAACAATAGTGGGCAACTTAGTTTTCATAAGCAGAGGTCTTGCTATCAATTGTAAGCGCTTAATAAATGACTCAGCAAGGACATTTTAAGTATGAATATGAGCTACAGGATGTTCAACTTTTATCCCTATTGATAAGCAATAATCATCAAAAGTTTGGGATGTAAATTCTCCAGCATTATCAAGGCGAATTGCCTTAATGGGATAATCTGGAAATTGCGCTTTTAATCGTATCATTTGTGCCAATAATTTTGCAAACGCCAGGTTGCTAGATGATAAGAGGCACATATGAGACCATCTTGAAGATGCATCTATTAGGATCATAAAATATCTAAACAACCCACTAGATGGGTGAATAAGTTCACGGATATCCCCATGTATACGTTCTAAAAATTGAGGGGATTCAATATTGACCTTCATTGGTGATGGCCTAGTAATCAATTTGCCTTGACAACAAGCAGCACATGAAAACTCATCACTCATAAGAATCTTCAGGTTCTTTAATGGATGTCCATTTGAGTTTTCAATAATTCGTCTCACTATTATTGATCCAGGATGACCTATTCGGTCATGCCAAAGCACAAAAGTTTTTAAGTCGGTAAACTTCTGGTTTACAATAGAGTGTGCTTCAATTGTACTTATTTTTGCATAATATAAGCCATAAGATAAAGTTGATAATTTCTCTAACACATATTTTTGGTCTGAGACAATCTTGGTAATACCAAGGTATTCAACATTCATTTCATTTATTGTCTCAACATGATATCCATTTCGGCGAATATATTTAAAACTTAACAGGTTTCTTGGGGATTTAGAATAGAACAATGCATCTTCTATAACAAATTTTGTCCCCTTAGGCAGAAATATAGTAGCTCTTCCGGAGCCTTCTATTAAGTTCGAATTACCAGAAATTGTAGTAACATTTGCTTTCCTTCTAAGCAAGTAAGAAAAGTATTTCTCATCTTTAAATATGACGTGCGTTGTTCCACTATCAATTACACAAATATCTTCATGATTGATCATTGATCCAAACAAAATCTGAGAGGTATCCATATACTCTTCAAGATAAAAGATATAAACAAAGTAAACATTACACAACCTTTTATTTATTTACAAGACTAGGAAAACATATTCATACTAGTTTATACAAACGACAGAAGTAAAATATATTTACATTATTACAGACCCATCACTTATCAGGTGATCTATTTTTCCTTCGGGATTCTCAAAGAAATCTGCTACATCTAGATGCATGGGTTCAACATTATCTTCAGAGATAAAATTGGCTTCTGCGTTATTTTTCACTTCCTTCAGGGAAGCTTGATACAACTCAACCAAGTGCCTTGGCGTACGACAGGTACGCAACCAATGCCCTTTTCCACCACATCGATAACATTTGTTGTCTGAATTTTTCTTCTGCACTACATCATGCTTTTCATCTTTTTTTTTATACTGCTGGTGGTGAAGGTTATTATTTAGTGCAAGACGATCACCATGATTGAAATTTCTTCCTCGACCACGGCCACGACTGGGGTCACGACCTTTTCCACGCTTAGATTGGTGAAAATTTGCCGTATTTACTTCAGGAAATGGCATAGAACCAGTAGGTCGACTTTCAAGGTTTTTCATTAGTAAGTCATTATGTAGTTCAACAACAAGGAGATGTGAAATTAATTCTGAATATTTTTTAAATCCCATTTCTCGATATTGCTGCTGCAGGAGCATACTCGAGGCAGGGAAAGTGGAAAATGTTTTCTCCAGCATATCATGGTCAGTGATATTTTCTTCGCATAATTTTAATTGTGAGATAATTTTAAACATGGAAGAGTTATACTCACTGATAGATTTAAAATCTTGAAGTCTCAAATGGATCCAGTCATAACGTGCCTGTGGAAGGACGACCAACTTCAGGTGGTCATATCTATCTTTTAAATTATTCCACAACACCAGAGGATATTTAATAGTGAGATATTCCATTTTTAAACTCTCATCAAGGTGATGACAGAGAAATATCATCGCCTTAGCATGGTTTTGGTTCGATGTCTGATTTTTTTCTTGGATGGTGTCTGCCAGACCCATCGCATCAAGATGAATTTCTGCATCAAGTACCCATGATAGATAGCCTTTTCCCGATATGTCTAAAGCAAGAAATTCAAGTTTAGAAAGATTTGACATTATTTAAGAAAGGAAATTTTATACCTTCGAGGCTTTTAAAGTCTTTACTTGAACTGGCAGAGACTCGTGCTGATAACGTGTTATGAAATAACTAAACTTAGTTAACTATATTAATGCACTAATAAACAAGAAGGACAAAACCAAAATTGAGAGGCAAAGCACTTAAAATATAGAAGAGAGAGTGAATTAGATTGTTATTACCGTGTGTCCTTTCTAAATGAATTTGATGCCTTATTTATAGGTCAAGTACATGTGGCAATGTGTGGCTTGAAAAAGTTAACCACACTTTGGCATGAGTTATGCATTCCAAGCATGTTAACTCCACACTTTATCACATGACATCCACCATTTCACAACACTCCCCCTTAAATGTCCATGTATTATCAAATATTTGGGCTAGAAAGTTTGACGTATATAGATATAGTGAGCGTGCGTGCGAGGTGTAGGCATGTCACTTACGAGAAAGAACTTCAAGTCAGTAAAGTAGTTAACCAAACACAAGTAACAAGTTCGTCAGTCCTTCCTCTGATGCCTTCCGTTCATTTCATCATTGTGTTGTGTTGTTCTGTTCATAGGTTTGTGGGACAATTTTTTTACTTAGTATGATATTGAAACGATTATGTGAGATGTTCTCACTTTTATAAGACATGTTTATTGTTGATTGAGATATGATGATCATTATTGAAAAGACTTATTAATTATAAGTATCTCAACATATGTTTTTGGTTAAAATTTTATATAATATGATAGAACTTAAATGTCTTGACTATTTAGGAAATGCTTCTACTATTTATGAAGAAAATATAAATGAGAGTAGACCTTGATGGATTCCGTGTAGCTAACAATAGATTCGTTACACTTGGCATCTTGTATTTATCGATTACTAATACAACCCTCGCTAGTGAGAAGGTAGAACTGACATATTGTTATTGATTTTCCTAAAGCAGGGACATATTGATATGAATATTTGACTCATTTATGAGGGATTCATTGTTATTGATCATATTTTTAAGTAGAAGAGGACACTTATTACATGATTCATTCTTGAAAACCCTCAAATATAAGATTTAAAATGAAAGTCTTTTACTGAAATCTACTATTAAATGGTTAAGTTGATTTTGCTTACATGTTACAACAAGATTGATTATTGTTATCATTTTCCCGAGAAGAACATTTATTTTATGATTTTACTTATCATACTAGTATGCTTTCTGTTTCTTTTCTCATTAAAAAGGTTGTGGTGAAGTGTTATTACTCACATAGATAACTTTCACTCCTCACTAATTTTTTTTACAGAGGACACAAGTGACATTGATGAGGATTTCATTAACTAGAGCTAGCAAGTTGGCATTCCATGGTGATCCCCACACTTGTTCGCGCGGGCAACAAGCTTATCTATTTGTTATGGACATTCCTTTGATATATCTCTTAGATTCGCTCCATAGTCACTTCTTTTACTAAAATTATGAGTATTCTTTCGTTTTTATAGACGTGTGACTAGTATTAAACTTCTTTTCATATTTGTAGATGAATTAGTATTATTGCGTGACGAATAGATTGTTAATGGATATTGTGTCTTAATTTGGAGATGTTCTTAGTTGTGTTGCTGATTTCTGAAATAGAGATAATTTAGATAGGCCCAAAAATAAGAAAAACTACGCCTGATTTTCTTTAAAATTCTGCTAACGCTTGCTTTAGGATTCTCCCCTTAGCACTGTTCACAGTCTTAAATTGGAGACTGACATGTTTTGAGCAGGAAATAGTGCTCGCTTTGTTACTTAATTTGGTCTATTAGTATAGTCATAAATTTTAGTTTGTGTTAAAATCAGAAATCATTCGTTATTCGTTTGTCGAGAGTCAATTGAGAACACTCTATACCTTCTCAAAATTAAGTTATTATTCATTTTGAATTTACTGTTTTATATTTTTAATTATTTCTTCAATTAAGAAAATAAGAGAATAAGAAAAATTCTAGCTCATTCTAAAGGATTGCATATTTTAATTATCCATGATTGTTTATGTCTCTAATATGATCATCTGATAAAGATCGATGAAAAGTGACATAAATAACTGATACTATTGGAGGGATTCTTTTTGCATAATTGGTATTGTAACCGATACTTTTGTAATGGATTTAATAGATACTTACTTTTATGATCCATATAACCATATTTCGGATTGAGTTTATCCTTGTAGTAATCAAATGAATTGAGTTATCAATATTTAGGAGTAAAACCTAAGAACTCAACGAGATTTTATTTTTAATTTAATTTGAAGGAGAAGTACCCATTAAGTTTTCAAGAACCATAAAGTAACAACAACGTCTCAACATCATAAAAGGAGAAAAATTTATCAAAATAAATCAAAATCTCTATTAAGAGTTTGACCATTTATTTAATTTGTGATCAGTAGTCTTTATCATACCTTAAATAAATTATGCATGTATAAAATAAAAGTTAATGTTTTTCCTTTAATTACATATAGTTGGTTAGAACAAAAATGCATTTATCATGCTATTGACAAATATAAACCTAGTAGATAGTATCCCCCCCCCCCCCAATAAATAAGTATATAATCATTCAGTTATAGAAAGATTACAATTTTTTTTGAAATTTTAGCTAAACCTAATCTCAGCCTACGGTCATCATGGCCATCATGGCCGTAGGCCAGCTAGGGCTGGGCAAAAACATCGAAAAACCGAAATATTGAACCAAATCGAACTATTTTGATATTTTGGTTTTTGGTTTGGTATTCGATGTATGTTTTTGTATTTTTTGGTATTTCGATTCTGTTTTCGATATGTAATTTCTGTGTTATTCGGTATTTTAATTTATCGAAATATATAAAATTAAATAATAAATATTATAATTTTAATTAAATTAGGTCAAAAGTCTTACTACAGTAGTACACCTTTTGGCTTTTGGTCTTTTCAATTTTTTTACTTTTTACTTTTTTAACTTTCTAAGTTCTAAGAGTAGCTGTACTTCTTCTTAAGTTCTATCACTACGCACGTCGCATAGTTCTACTTCCGAGTTCCGAGTTCCCTCGTCTTTCTCACTTTGGCACAGTTTCGCTTTCGGCGACTGGCATCAACCAGCAGCAGCCGCCAGTCCCGTCGACCAGCATCACGCACAACAGTAGAAGCCTCCAGCCACTAGTCCCAGTCGACCAGCAGGGCGCAGGCAGCACCCGACCTCTCCGTGCAACAGCCGGCGACCGGCAGGCGACAACCATCAGCTTTCAGGTATTTTTTTCTTATAAATATATAAAAATAATTTTAAGTTTTTGACCTGCATTTAGTAAATTTTTGGAGAATATTTAGCATTCGGATTTTGGTCTATCCATTAAAATAAACTAATAAAGATTTCAGATTCGTATATTTTTAATTTTTATAGTTAAACGCTATTTTTTTATTTTGATTTGCTCATTTGTATAATTGTATTTTCTAGCAAAGGGTCAAATCTCAGACCAAAAAAAAAAGAGCAAAAATAATAAAGAAAAAGTAACCATGAAAAAATGAAGCCAATTATCATTTTCGTTTCCTTATTTACTCCTTAATATTCTAAGTGTGAATTCATAGTGAAATAATTTTTTTATTATATAGATAGCTGAACAAAATCAATCAAATATGGATGTGGCTGATCAAAGTCGAATAAGTATGGCTGGTTCTACGGAAATACACCTACTAATAGCAATGATGCCTCAATTGGCACAGAGGAAACAAGAAAAAGAAAAGAAATGGATCCTAGGTCTATTGTTTGGCAACACTTCAAAAAAAAAATTTGAAAATGGTTTATTAGTTAAAGCAAAGTGTTTACATTGTAAACAAAACTATGTTGCTAATACAACTAGAAATGGAACAAGTAGACTGAGACAACATTTGACTAACCGATGTAAAGTGTATAAGCCCCCACCTGTTGCACCTGGCATTCAAAAATTGTTAAATATTCAAAGTAACAGTTCTTCGATAGAGACTTGAAAATTTGAGCAAGAAGTATGTAGGAGAGCTTTAGTTGAGATGATAATTTTAGATGAACTACCTTTTAGTTTTGTTGAAAAAGAAGGCTTTATGAAGTTTATGAGTAAAGTCCAACCTTTGTTTCGAATTCCTTCTCGTAGAACCATAACAAGGGATTCTTATGAAGTTTATGATGAATTGAGAATGAATTTGAAAATGTCTTTTAGAGAAATACAATCAAGAATTTGTCTCACAACAGACACATGGACCACGGTGCAAAGAATCAATTCTATGTGTTTGACTGCTTACTTTATTGATAGGGATTGGGTGCTTCATAAAAGAATATTGAATTTTTGTCCTATCACTAGTCATAAAGGTGAGCATTTGGCTGAATGACTTACTTGATTGGAACTTGGACAATGTCTTTACTGTTACGGTTGATAATGCCTCTTCAAATGATGTGGCAGTTTTAGAGTTGTCCAAAAAATTAGATATGTGGGGAACTAATATGATGGAAGGTAAGCATCTCCATGTGAGATGTATGGCTCACATACTTAATTTAATTGTGCAAGATGGTTTGAAAGAAATTGGTCCTTCTCAAACGGGTGAGACAAATGGTGAAATATATTAGATCATCTTCTACAAGGACAAGAAACTTCTTGAAATGTGTTGAAATGCAAAAGATAGAATGTGATAAAATGTTGTCTTTAGATGTGCCTACTAGATGAAATTCCACCTATTTGATGTTGGACACGACAGAAAAGTTTGAAAAGGCTTTTGAGAGGTTTGATCTTTATGATGGTAATTTTAATTTTTTTCTTGCTACTGATGTTTGTGAAGTTGGAAGTATTTCAGGTTCAATTCAATATGAGGATTGGGCTAATGTGAGGAATATCACAAAGTTTCTTGAAAAATTTTCTGAGCTCACATTGAAAGTTTCAGGTTCCCGGTATGTTACTTGTAATGTTCATTTTGAGGATATATGTGATCTTGATGCATATTTGAAAGTATGCATGACAAGTGATGATGTTGATTTGAGTAAAATGGCTTCGGGGATGAAAAAAAAGTTCAAGAAATATTGGGGTACTCCTGAAAAGATGAACAAAATGCTTTTTATTGCTTCTGTTTTGGATCCTCGCATTAATTTATGTATGTTAGTTTTGCTCTTGAAGAATTACTTGGAGAAGAAAAGGGAAAGATAGTGAATAATGAAGTAAATGCTTACTTGAAGAATTTGTTTGCGATCTATGTAAGTAAGTATGCAAAAGGTTCTAAAAATCAATCATCTTCATCTGACTCGTCTGATTCATCTACTTATGGTCTTTCTCAAAATGTGCAAACAAATTCTTTAAGAACTAAGTTTTACATTAAGAAACAAAAGGAAGATTCTGAAAGTTTAGGTGTTAAATCTGAGTTGGATAGATATCTTCTTGAAGACCAAGAGCCTGAATCTGAGGATTTTGATATTTTGATTTGGTGGAAAGTTAATTCTCCTAGATTTTCTGTACTTTCACAGTTGGCTCGAGATGTATTGGCTATTCCTATGTCGAGTGTGGCATCGGAATGTGCATTTAGCACCGGTGGTCGTATTCTTGATCCCTTTAGAAGTTCATTGACTTCCAAATGTGTGCAATGCCTTATTTGTGTCCAAGATTGGCTTAGACAAGAAACTAAACCTATTTGTGTTGAAGAAAGTTTGGAGTTTCTTGAAAAAATTGAACTTGGTAAGACTTTTTATTTTTTAATTAGTTTTTGGAAAATAAAATACTTATTGTGTTGTATGACATATTTGATTTTCTTATCTATAGAGATGGGCAATAGTGGAAGAAACTCTTCCATTGTTGATCTATGATTGACTTGCAAGTCACAAGTATATAATAGTGGTGAGTTCAATACATCATTTATTTAATCATATCAATTTTTAATCTTAAAAGTAGTATTCTAACATTTGATTTTATCTTAAAAGGTCCAAGAGTCAAGACAATGAAGAAAGACGTAAAGTACTAAGTTTTGTTAGTATTTTTGTTGGCACTTGAGACTTGAAAGTGGTCTCATGGAAGAAAGTCAAGAAACTACATTGTTGCTCATTTTTTGTTATTTGTTATTGTTGGCATTTGAAAGTGATCTCATGAAAGAGGGCAAGAAGCTACATTGTTTGTTGCTCATTGTTGTTGTTTGTTATTGTTGGCACTTGAAACTTGAAAGTGGTCTCATGAAAGAAACTACATTGGTGCATTATTGTTACTTGTTAAATTATTATTATGTT
>JAJOOS010011239.1:0-21778 GCA_029582725.1 Solanum chiquidenum | reverse complement strand
TAAATTTTGCAAATAACTGGCGATCTTTGAGAGTTTGCAGAATAACTCTCAAATGACTCGCATGTTCTTCCTCATTCTTAGAGTAAATGAGGATATCATCAATAAAGATGATAACGAACAAGTCCAAGTACTGCTTGAACACTCTGTTCATCAAATCCATGAAAGTTGCAGGAGCATTGATTAGTCCAAATGACATGACTATAAGTTCATAATGACCATACTGAGTCCTGAAGGCTATTTTCGAAATGTCACTATCTCTGACTCTAAGTTAATGATAACCGGATCTGAGGTTTATCTTTGAGAATGACTAGAACCCTAAAGTTGGTCAAACAATTCATCAATCCTGGGGATGGGATACCTATTCTTGATTGTGACCTTGTTCAACTGCCTATAATCAATGCACATTCTCAGAGAACCATCTTTCTTCTTTACGAACAACACTGGTGCACCCCATGGAGAAATACTAGATCTAATGAAGCCCTTATCTAGAAAGTCTTTCAACCGCTCTTTCAATTCCTTAAGATCAGCTGGAGCCATTCTGTAAGGAGGAATAGATATAGCCTTGGTATCTGAAATGGGATCAATTCCAAAGTTGATTTCCCTATCGGGAGAGACTCCGGGAAGATCTTCTGAAAACACTTTTGGAAAATCATTAACCACTGGAACTGACTCAAGAGTTGGGGTTTCGGAGCTTGAATCCGTAACCCGAACTAGATGATAGAGATAACCCTTAGAGATCATCTTTCTGGCCTTAAGGTAAGAAATGAATCGACCCATAGGCGCTAAGCTACTACACTTTCATTCTAAGATTGGTTCATCTGGAAACTGAAAACGAACAATACTAGTTCTACAATCGACTGAGGCATAACATATATGTAACCAATCCATGCCTAGAATGACATCAAAGTCTACCATTTCTAACTCTACAAAATCTACTGAGGTGACTTTCTGGGAGACTGACAGGGCAATTTATGTATACCCGTCTAGCTATAACTAGTTCACCGACTGGAGTAGAGACTGAGAAGGGTTCTGATAGAGTTTCTGGATTGACACCTAAGATTATTGTTATATAGAGAGTTATAACTGTAAGAGTAGCCCCTAAATCTTTCCACTGAGTGTACCATATGTGAGCCACATACTAAGTTGGTAGGATGCAAACTCAACCCTACCATTACCAGTCACTTGCATCACTCCAAAGATTTTCTTAACCTCATCAATGAAGTTATGTGGGTCCTCACCAACTTGTGACTCTAAAAACTCAAGCGGATTCATCCTAACAAAATCTCCAACCCTAGTTGCCACTGATCCACCATTTCTATTAATAGAAATTGGAACCCACTGATTGTTCTGGTTGGTCACACTCTGAGCCAACAGCTGGATAGCGTTCCAAAATTCAGCATTTGAAACTTCCTGATCTGGGACTGGAGGAGTTGTGTTAGCATTCCTTGCATTCACATTCCCTTCATAAGCTCTACGAGGAGGCATGATCTTAAGTGCATAGCGATGGATTAGAAAGGAGATCATACCAACGCACAATACGAATATCAAAAAAGTGAAGGTTTCCTAAAACACTTCATAACCTCCCTCTCATTAGATGTGGTGCACTTCACACCCATGAAAAGGACTCTACTTAGTACGACTTTTCAAACATCCTAGGACTCTTAAACCTAGTGCTCTGATACCATGTTTGTCACACCCCGAGCTACCCCTGAGACGCGGACACGGGACCTAGGATCACCCCAAGCTAACCCTGCTGGCATGACATGAGAATACTAAGAATAGTAATAATTGATGTGGAAGCTAATCATAAATAAATCTGAAATAATGGGGAAATACCCGTATACTAAAATTGAATATGGAATCTGAGAGTTTAATACAAAAGAAACATCAAACTCAAATACCAAGCTGAATCAAACTATGTCTGAAAATAGCCTCTAACTGACTAGAAGTGTTGGCACATGCCTCAGCTAAGGCTAGCAAAACAAAAACTAAAAGACTGAAATAATGAAAAGATAACATGACTATTGTCCTCAAAGAATGAGGACTCACCACTGATGTTGTTGAACTGGAGATCGGGAACCGATCTAAGCATGATCTGGATACTGAGAATTTGAACCTACATCACAAGAAGATGTAGAGCAGAGTATGCGTCAGTACTTGAAAGGTACTGAGCATGCAACATAGAGTAAAGCTGAAATAAACGCATAAATGAACAAGCAATAAAGCAAGAGCATAATCTGAACATAATATAGATATTGAATACTGAGTTAACTAAATGCAATAACCAAATTTATAAAATGTTGAGACTGAATATTGACTGAACTATAATTGTGGTCAATGCAATAGAGTCAGACTGAACTATGGGAGCTATTATTAACCGACAATGAAACCACATGAGCTAAATGTGGAGTCCGATGTATACGACCCATCGAGAGGACCCAATATACCCGGCCAAAGGTATAGAGGCATGCTGGCATGATCACTGAATTGATGCCCACATAAGGGACATAAAACTTACGTGGCTAGTAGTTCTGGGACTATTTGGGTACGTTGAACCCTAGTCCAACTTGGTATTATGCTACTCCCAATGGATTAAGTGATTTACACATTATGACTAAATTTCTATAAGTTACTAGATAGCTCAAAATGAACAAGCAAACTGAGTATGCAACAATTAACTAATATTGATGCATTAATAACTGAGGCATATATAACTGAAATATATGACCTACCATGTGTAATTCAAGAACTAAAGAAATGCATAGCTATGGTTCTGGAATTTGTGCAATAAACTAAATATTAACATACTAATCTGATTTGGATCATTCTAACAGCTAAGAACTCAATAATTCTAACATTCAAGAAACCCTAGGTCTAGTCATAATAAGGGAATCAAGAAACTGACTGAAAACTAGTGACTTAATGGGTGAAAAGAACCCACTAGTGAAATCCCACATACCTGGTGATGACTTCCACGGAGAAATCTTTCAATTTTGGGGCTGGAACTGATGGAATCTTGTTACGTTCTTGAACTAGGGTTCTTGGCCTCTTTTCTCCTCTTACGCTCTACGTTTCTATGTTTTGTGAATGATTTGACTTAGGTAAGTTCAACTTATGTTTCTAGGCTTATACTGACTAAAACTATGAAGTTTAGGGTTAAGAAGATGTATTTTAGGGGTCCAACAAATGGGGAAAAGACAAAAATACCCCTAACTTAAAGCTGTCGAAAGCCACTCACGAATGGACCTACGGGCCGTAAATAGGTTGGGGTCGTAGGTCAAGTATGCCTGACAGGGTTTCACTAAAACGAGCATAACTTTTTACTCGGAGATCGGATTTTAGCAAACTCGATGGAGTTGGAAAGAGGATTCAATTATCTATCATATCATAGGTCATGGGACACATAATTCCTTTTGTACTAAGAGTGATGACCATTTGAAGTTGACCCAATTAGTAATTTCCCCCTAACTGGTTGCTGACCTTCACCAACGGTCAAAACTACGGACCGTGGATCGAACGACGGTCCGTGCTAGTCGGCCGTCATTCACATCAGAGGCTGGGTAACGGATGCCTCGATCCATGGACACAGCCCACGAATCATGGTCTGGCCTATGGATCGTGGGTCTATTCGTGGGACTATCCGTGGGTCGAGACTTAGCTGATTTTCTGAGCTGGATTTGGGGAGGGGTGCATGGTGAACACATATCCTCTATCAGGATAGCTATGACCATATCCCCTATCAGCATAGCTGCCTTGTCTTCCTTGCACATGGATCATTAGCCTTGCTATGACCATATCCCATATCAGCATAGCTGCCTTGCCTTCCTTGCTTGACAGGCGAGACAACCCAGCAACGAATAAACTTATCCTGCTCCTCATGTCAGCAACCATCTCTGAAGCATAGCAGGAAAGTTGTGTGAACTACAGACGGTACTCATGAACACTCATAGATTCCTGCTTAAGAGTTAGGAATTCTCGTACCTTTGCTTCTCTCAGTTCACGGGAAAAGAAACGCCCTAAAAAGGCCTCTTCAAACAAAGCCCAACTCACAAGTGGTGCACCTTCAACTCTATTCTTTTTCCACTGATCAAACCAGATTCTAGCGACACCCTTCATTTGGTATGCAGCTAGTTCTAACCTCTCAGCATTAGCAACATGCATAATCTCAAAAGGAAATATTTTCTTGGCCTGAAATGGAAAGGAAAATTCACGAATGGGAGATGAGAAGGAAATATTTTATTATCCTAAACACATAATTTACAATGCACATCCCAGGTGGAGCCTTTAAACTTATGAGTTCTTTCAAGTCTCATTCTAATCAAAATAATATATACATATTTAACAAATTATTTAATATAAATGCAAGGTTTGGATTAAAGCTACACTAGTAACTTAGACCTGAGCTTGAATAGTACTTTCCTTGTGAGTGCTAGAGTGTTAATAAAATAGTGGACTTTTTGACACCTAGGCTGCTGGAGTATTAGTAAAATAGCATACATTCTGACACCTCGGCTCATGTTAGTGACTCTATATATAGCTTATTCTTATTTTGTAGTTCGTGGTTGTTTACATCGCTACTTTATTCAAACGTCATGGTGACTCGAAAAATAATCAATTAATTCAATTTTAAAAGAATTTTAAGAATAAACAAATTTTAAAAGAGTCGCCACCTAATTTTAGGAAAAACTAGGAAACTAATTAATTATTTAACTAAAATAATGTCTATGAAACCAATAGATTCTAGGTAAGGGGTTCAAGTTATTCCAAAGGGAAGGTGTTAGGCATCCTTCGAAATTGATAATTGTGGCTGAGTTCATTTTTTTAAATTGAGGAGGAGATAAAAATAATATAGTAGTATAATAAACATGCAATATACACAAGTAATAAAATAAAATAATACTATAAGAAATGGCCTAAGGTTTGCCTAACATCGATATATACAAAATAATGAATAAAGAGTATAATTCAAACTTCATTCGAATAGCTTCAACGGAAAGCAACTCCGAGTACCTGTAAATACACTTAGTAAAAGTGTTAGTAATAAATAAATATGAATAAGAATAAATGAATTAAATAATAGCTTTAAAATAAAAATCCATCTTATTAACATGGGAGGCCTTGGAAATCGACGGTAATTTCTTCATCGGCCAATTTGAACAAAAAGAATATATAAACTTAAACTAAATTTATGTCTTTAATAATGGGGAAGCCTCCAAAACTGACGGAGAGATTTTTTTCATTGGCCAATTTTAATATGTGCAACAATAATAACAACTATTAAAAGATAAGATGGTAAAATAACAATTTGAGAATTCATGAACAGTGAAACAATAATATTCAACATGATGACAATTAACAATAATAGCAACAAGTAAAAAAAAACTAGCAGAAAGAGGTGTATAAGTAATAAAAACTTAACAATAATTAAAAGCAACATGAAATTCATCGAAACAAATGTTCAAATCACTATCAACACCAGAACCCAACAAAATATATATGAAATTAATAGTAATAGAACCGAAAAGTAAACAGAAACCAACGCATGTGACCCATAATTGGAACATTGAAAATTGAATACATTTTATTCTATCAAAACAACTAAACTCTTACGGTAACAATAATCAAAACTAAGCAGAAAAAACAGTAAAACAATCAACCAAAATATTAGTAAAAAAAGAAAACAATACACAAATAGTTCCAATAATAAGAAATAGTATAGTAATAACTTTTCAAAAGAAAGAGGTAAAAAATGGAGACAAAACAGTGATGTCTTACCGGAGCTTGGTGTTCACCGATGATGGTTTCGCTTCTGATCTGGAGCTGGTTCGAACTGGAGCTCGGAGCTCATCTAGTCGTCGGGTTTCGCCCCAAAAATGCAGATCTGGTCGTATTTAGACACCTGCAAAACAAGAAACAATTGTAAAGGGAAAATGGAATGGGGACTGTTTCGTTTTGGGTCTTGTTTGGAGGTGTTTTCGCCGGAGCTTCGTGTTTCGTGGTGGTGTCTTTGGTTGCTGTCATTTTTGGGTTGTTTCTGGTGGTGGTTTTGGTCGAAGAAAATATGGAGGAAGAAGGGTAAAGGCGTTTTGATGGTGAAACTTAAGGATCATCTAGTGGTGTGAGCTTCGAGCTCGACTTTCGATTGTTTCAGAGGTCGTTTTTTGTCAGGATTTGGCTTAAGTTGTTGGTTGTGTTTGGAGTTGGGAGCTACTAGTTGTTTGAGGTTGAAACTGGCTCGCTGGTTCGCTGTTGTTGTTGTTGGTTCGTCGGAGAACATGGAAATGGGGACGTTTTTTGTAGCTTTGGGTCGGGGTTTTGGTGGTTTTGGGTGATTTCTCCAGTGGAGTTCTTTGGAGCTGCTGGTTGCTATTATTGTTGTCGCTGGCAGTAAACAAAGAGAGAGGGGAGGGAAGCTTGGGTTTTTGGGTCCGGGTTTTGTATTGCCGGAGCTTCACCGGATTCTGGGGTGGTGGTAGCCGAAAATTTAATGAATAGTGAAACTCTTTCTGAATAAAATCTGAAAATTTCCAAACCTAATCTAAAAATATTTCACCACCCCTAACTTAATCACTAAGAAATAGCTTAAATAGAAAATCAAAACTCTCCTATAGTACAATACCACTATCTTAAAACCATGGGCCAAAACCACTAGCTAATAAAATATATGTATATGAAATCTTATTCATATTCGAATGAATTTCTAAACTGCATATGAACAAATGTAACAAAAAAATGAATATTAAAAAATATAATAAACGTAACTAATGACATGTAAAAATGCAATTTAACAGAAATAATGACATAATCAAAATGAATAAATATTTGAACGTAGTCAACCGGTTGTGACAAAAAATAATGTAATTAAAATTAACTAATAAAAATTCTAAAATTTTCACAAATATGGATAAATATCGATAAAAAAATTTAAAAATTATAAAAAATGTATTGTAAACTATTGAATAAATAAAACTGAAAAGTTACAAATTTTGAAAATGTTAGGCCAAAATTGGGTGTCAACAGCTATCTCTTTCGTTGGTTATGACTGATGAAAGAAATCGCGGACAAAGAAAATTGACAAATCTGATTTTGGCCGAACACATAACCTTCATATAAAAGTTTGGTTGGAATGGTGGAAGTCGATCCTCAACTTGCTTCCAAAAGGTTCCACAATGTGTTGCGTCTTTGTTAACGTAGTCCACACCTATGGTTTATTTGGGAATGCATCCTCTTGGGTGGTCTCGAAAAAACAAATATAAAACTCTTTAGTAGAGACAAAATTAAACAAAAAAAGGTGGAATCTCTTATGATACGATGAATGAAGATGATCCATTGGTAGGATATAAATGCATGTCCATCGGTAGGACGAAAGAGGATGATCCATCGGTAGGATTTGAATGTATATCCATCGGTAGGACAAATGAATACGATCCATTGGTAGGATGAATGAAAATGATTTATCGATAGGATATGAATGTATGTCAATCAGTATGGGAGGATATATATGCATGCTCATCGGTAGGACGAATAAAGATGATCCATCGGTAGGATATGAATGTATGTCCATCAGTCAGACAAATAAAAATCTTTCGACGAAAGTCTCCTCCGACTTGAAAGTGGAATATATAGGGTTCACATCCTTCACCTCCGAATAGATGCGACTTAAATGTAAGTATCTTTCAACGCAAGTCTCCTCCAACTTGAACGTGGAATAGATAGGGTGCATATCCTTCACCTCCGAATAGATGCGACTTAAATGAAAATATATTTCGACGCAAGTCTCCTCCAACTTGAACGTGGAATAGATAGGGTGCACATCCTTCACCTCCCAATAGATGCAACTTAAATACAAATATCTTTCGACGCAAGTCTCCTCCGACTTGAATGCGGAATAGATAGGGTGCACATCCTTCACCTCCGAATAGATGTGACTTAAATGCAAATATTTTTTCGACGCAAGTCTCCTCCAACTTGAACGCGGAATAGATAGGGTGCACATTCTTCACCTCTGAATAGATGCGACTTAAATGCTAAAATCTTTCAATGCAAGTCTCCTCCGACTTGAACGCGGAATAGATAGGGTGCACATCCTTCACCTCCGAATAGATGCGACTTAAATGCAAATATCTTTCAACGAATTCTCCTCCAACTTGAACGCGGAATAGATATGGTGCACATCCTTCACCTCCGAATAGATGTGACTTAAATGCAAATATCTTTCAACGCTCTCCTCCGACTTGAACGCGGAATAGATAGGGTGCACATCCTTCACCTCCGAATAGATGCGACTTAAATGCAAATATCTTTCGACGCAAGTCTCCTTCGATTTGAACACAGAATAGATAGGGTTCACATCCTTCACCTCCAAATAGATGCGACTTAAATGCAAATATCTTTCAACGCAAGTTTCCTCCGACTTGAACATGGAATAGATAGGGTGCACATCCTTTACCTCCAAATATATGTGACTTAAGTGCAAATATCTTTCAACGCAAGTCTCCTCCGACTTGAACACGGAATAGATAGGGTGCACATCCTTCACCTCTGAATAGATGCGACTTAAATGCAAATATCTTTCAACGCAAGTCTCTTCCGACTTGAACATGGAATAGATAGGGTGAACATCCTTCACCTCCGAATAGATGCGACTTAAATGCAAATATCTTTCAACGCAAGTGTCCTGCGACTTGAACGCGGAATAGATAGGGTGCACATCCTTCACCTCTGAATAGATGCAACTTAAATGTAAATATCTTTAAACGCAAGTCTCCTCCAACTTGAACGTGGAATAAATAGGGTGCACATCCTTCACCTCCGAATAGATGCGACTTAAATGCAATGGCCATTTCACCGAATGAAAATGCAATGGCCCTCTTGGAAAATGAAAAATGCAATGACCCTCTCGGGAAATGAAAAATTCAATGGCCTTCTCGACAAATGAAAAATGCAATGGCCCTCTCGGCAAATGAAAAATGTGATAGCCCTCTCGGCAAATGAAAAATGAATGGCCCTCTCGGGAAATAAAAAATATTATGAAAAATGCAAATGATGGATGACCCAATGATTTTTCACTTTAAAGAGGTGGATGGTTTGATGATTGTTAAACTGTAACGAGGTTGATGGCTCGATTATTGACCAACTGTAATGAGGTGGATGGCTCGATGATTGTCCACTGTAACGGGGTGGATGACTCGATAATTGTCCAACTGTAACGAGGTGGATGGATCGATGATTGTCCAACTGTAAAAAGGTGTATGGCTTGATGATTGTCCATTTTAATGAGGTGGATGACTCGTGATTGTCTGTAATGACCCGTAAAATGAATTGATGAAACTAGAGCCTAACGATATTCGTCTTGGAGTTGATGTGAGGTTTGAGGGTGTAAAGTGTTGTCCCAAGCTTAGGTTGAGGGGTTGAGGGGTTAAACGTCAAGGTACGACTCCCCAAGGACCACCGTAGGGGTTCTTGAGGAGGACCCTAAAGCGTAACCCCCAAGACCCCAAAGAAAATGAAAGTTGCCTAAAGTTTGGTGACATACAAAAAGGGACCACGCCCCGTAGGTCCATCCACGCCCCGTGGATGGTCTCCGTAGGTCAGGCCCCAAAATTAGCAGCCTCTAACCCAGACCGCAGATAGCCAGGACGGCTCGTGGTCCAACCCACGATCCGTGGATGGTGGTAGTGAGTCACTGCTAACTTTTCTGGTTTGGCTCACCTAAGGTGAGAGTCTTTTGGTAATTTCATTTTAAGTTGAGATTAGTTAATAGACGGTTATTTTAGGTTAATTCAAGTATTTTAAGAGTTCTTAAATTATTAAACTGTATTTTGGAATTCATCATTTTCAAACCACCCCATATTTAAAAACTACTTCCTCCAAAAGTTCTCTCTAGAAACCTCCATTGGAGGTGAAGGATCCAAGCTCTCAAGGTCAAATCTTCAAGTTTTTCAAGGGATTTTCGTGGATTTATTGCATTAAAGGTATGGTAGTCTTCCTCCTTGACTTATTTTCTTTCAAGGAGCCAATTTCAAAAGTGATTTCAAGTCTCCAAATTTACCCAAAAACCCTAGTTTTCAATCTATGCATGGGTTTAATTCCAAACGATTTTCAAAGGCTTTATTGCATTGAATTATGAATGAATTGTGGATTTAAATATGAATTAAGATGATTTCTTCCTAGAACCCATGTTTTCCACCAAATTTTTAAGTTGTGAATTGTGATTGGGAATTGATTGATCATGAGTGTATGATGAATTGTTTATGTTTATAATGTATTAATTGTTGAATCATATCAATTTCCTTATCTATTGTAGTATCTTAGATTTATGGGTTGATGTTGGTTCATAGTCTTGGAAGGCAAGTTCATGAAGGATCTATGTATGATTATGATGTGAAGTATATGTGTGTGATCTCAATGAATGTGTTATGATCATGTTTAGAATGTAATTGTGTAATGATTGAAGGCTATTTCTCAATTAACACTTATGAATGATGATGCTATATGTGCAAGTTTATTCTTACATACTCACACACACTCATGAATGAATAAAGAATGAAGTTCTATGATTATGTTAATTATGAAGTATTAATTGAAAGGCTATTCTCAATTATACTCTAATGAATGATAATGGCATGTTGTGAAAGGACTTTCTCACAATATGGGGATTCTTAGGTGAAAGGCTATTCTCATCTTTGAATCTATGAGTTTTCCAATGAATGAATATTGGGTTTGGGATGGATACTCATCCATGAGTTGAGGCGGAGTATCTAGTAACAATCTCTTATCCAATAATGAACTAATGTAATGAAGGTTAAGTACTCCGTGGGGAATAATGCTAAGCACCAAGTGGATATGGCTTGAGATGGGTGCTCATCTGTCAGTTGAGGTGGGGTACCTAGTAGCAATCTCTTGAGATGGATGCTCATCTGTGAGTTGAGGCAGGGAATCTAGTAGCAATCTCCCTATCCCATAAACTATGTGCCCACATAGGTCTAGCTAGTGGATCCGCTTAAGCTAAAAATAATGGTCATACCTTAGGCAAGTAGGAATCCTTTATCCGATGAGGGTGACATTGGGATTCCATGAATTGCTCACATGGTCTATGTCGATTAAGGCTTACCCCCACAAAGAATGTTAATGAACTATGGCTTCTCAAGAATGCACTACTTAGTGTGGGTGGTAGTATGGGATGCCATCCATGCATTGCACAAGTAGGCTTTGAGAGAGGTTGTGGTGTGTTCCTTTATAATGTTAAATGAAATGAATGGGCTCTTATGATAATGTTAAGGAGAATGTTGATATAATGCCTAATGAATGAAGTTGTTCTTAATGAAGCTAATAAAGAAGGGTTGACTTAAATGTTTATATGTCTAATGTAATGATGCATGCTATACTTGGATTGTATTATGAGTTAGTTCCTTGTTATGACTTGTTGAAGATGAATGTGCCTTGTATGTGGTTACTTCAAAGGAGTACTTAGTGTGAGTAGTAGTATGGGCTGCTACTTACACATTGCACAAGTATGACTTAGAGTTGCCTTAGATGATGATCCTTATGTATTGATATGACTTATGTAATGTTTATGTTTCTTATGTATGAGTATTGTGTAAAGGTGGAAAGGTTGAATGGTAAGTTCACTTTTGGTGACCTTAAGGTGGTACTTTAGTGTGGATGGTGGTATGGGACCCTATCCATACATTGCACAAGGTATAGCTTAAGGGTTACTTGAGGTGAAGGCTTAATGTGAAGGTAATGTATTATATGTTGATTATGTCTTATATTATGCCTCTTGTGCTTATGTTCATGAAGTTTTCTCAAAATGGTATATATCATGACTTTCAAATAAAATGTTTGTTTTAAGCATGTTTTTGCATGGCTATCATACTTAGTACTTAATCTTCTATATTTACTACAAGTGTAGGTTTCAGCAATTGAGTGATTCTCTCTAGTTCAAGGACTTGGAAATGAGATTCTCCGAGACTAAGTGGTATGTCCTCATAGATCGAGGACAAGTAGTTGATGTTTCCTTTCTTTTCATGTAATAGACATTTGTTAGTCTTTCGATTGTAAAGGGTCGTGACCCTATTTTGTTTTAAGATATTGTTTAGATGGCCATGTGAGACGATAGACTTCCGTTTGCTTTTAAGGTTTTCGATTGTTGGATTTATAAAAGAAAAGTTTTAAATTCCGTTCTATTTCTAAGTATCTTATGCAATGAATATGCTATGAGGCTTGTATGAGACCTCTTCGGGGGTCAAGTACGTCGTGTCATTTCCGGGGCATAGCTTTGGGTCGTGACATTGTCCAATTGTAATGAGGTGGATGGTTTGATGATTTGTCTTGAGAGTATCATCGCCTCAATGCTTTCACCCGTTCCTATACTTGAAAATGCACAATTAGTAGACACAATGTCGCCTTAGCTAGTGACTTAGTTTAGAAAACTTGAGAAAAAAATCTTTAAAAGAGAATGTGTACAAAATGCCTGATCACTTTGACATAAGTGAGCAATCATTATTTTACTCTTGATCATTTTGTGTTTATTGTGACTCATGTGTTATTGGGGATTTGTACGAGGAGTTGCTGGTTCATCATGACAATGCTAGAGATTTACAAGTTGACTCTAAACTTCAAGCGATGATGGATTCTTTGATGTTGACTATCAAGCTTATGACAGTACTTGTTGGAATTTTTGAGGTCTTCCTCAAAAATTCTGTCCCAGTTAGAACTTTTGGCAAATCTCAAAATGATCTTCAATCCTGACTTGCTAGAGATAACACCTTTGTTGTGAATTTTTTAGATATTCAAAAAAAAATTATTGTCTCAGTTTTTATTATAAGGAGAAAAGAAAATCACACTGGGTATATGATTGAGCCGTTGTGGCGCCTACATATCACGTTGAGCCAGGAATCATGTCAAATGTAGTTCTAATCTTGTAGATGATGAATACTGAAAAGAATCTGATACAAGATCATCAGTAGAAAATGTACAATATTAACATGATAAAATAGGAAAATGATATTCCTTGTGATATTCAAAGCCTAAAGACAAAAGACATGTCACATTTTTGGGACGGACAACCTAATAAAGTAAAAATAAGTGTCTCACACTTACGAGGTTAGCCTAATGTCACGTTTTACAACGGACAACCCAAAAATAAAATACAAATTCTGTTTTTTTGGAAAGAATCTAGAAAAAAGTTTTGGAAAATATTAAAGAGTGGGTGCTTGCTCACCTCTTTTTTTTTAAGAATAAAGAATGTGATGACTACAATTGGTACCAACAGTTAGGATTGCAGATAAATCTCTCCTTCTCTCTTTTTTTCTCTTTTTCTAAGTAGGATTGAATTCAAGGTAATTCCTACAGCTTCAAGTGGTACCTCAAACATACTTAAAGATCAACAAGATTTGTTCATCTTGCTTCAAACAAATATTTTAAATCGTACCAATCCTCATGTTTCAGGTGCCATCACAACAAATACAAGACCTATTTCACACATATTTGAAGCGTTTGATTCGAGGACATTTTTCAAAGTGAACTCACACTCACAAGAATGTTCAATGCATACAACTGTGATACCATATGTTTGGCCCTCATGTAAATCTCCATTAATATGAAAACATTTGGAATGAGATCATGTAGGGCTTGTAATTGGCTTGTAATGTAAGTTTAGGGATGGGTAGGATATTCATTTGGGATGAGTGACTTAATTCCTCCTTGAGCATTGATTGCTTATCGTGACCAACGACACTAACCTACGGTTCGAGTGTCTACGATCGTCGATAATATAGTAATCCAACCAAGGATTAGGGTCGTGTCCCAAGGGAGCGGTTTATGAGAATTAATAGAAAAATAAAATTTGGTTCTAACTAGTCGTAGCTAAAGACATTAACGATTAAAATTATTGTAAATTAAAGGGGGTGACACGAAAGTGTCAAATATCGATAATAGTGACTAGGCTAAGCTTTAGGTGGAAATAAGTTCCATCTCGGGCAACTTACCCCATGTCAAATACATTCCTCTCGGACACCCATTTGCCGCATGAAGATCAGCCTACGCCTTACCCCACTCACTCTCTCGAGCTGAGTGTTAGGATATGGGACTAGTGCTCATCCTCTCGGGCTAAACCTCATGTCGACCCACTCATTAGGCCATCAGTCTAGTGCTCTTGGTTTCGCGACCTCCCTCTCGGGCAAGACGAAAACGCAAGGGTGGCTTTGTATTTGCAGGTACAAACCCATTAAATTAAACCACAATCACTAGGTGAAATCACCATTAAAAGACATATAACCTATCAGCAAGCAAGACCCAACAATAATATCAACACATATTTTCTAAATCACACCCCAAGAATGGGGTTTTTAGCCACACATCAAGAGATAGAGATTTATACCTTCAATGATGTTGAAATCAAATGGGTATAGATAAATAAGTCTTGATTTAAGCAAAGAAAGAAGAATTCAAGAGACCCACTTCCAAATTGGAAGAGATGAAATGCTCTTCTTCTTCAAGTCTTCAAAACCCTTACTAACATAAGAGTAAAATAAAAATAGTACTAAATCCAAAATCTGATAAAAACTATGATACTAAAATCTGATAAAAACTATGATACTAAAATCTGATAAAAACTTATACTAAGCTATAATTCTCTACGAGTATTTATAGTTTTCAAAAATTTATGTTGCGGCGGATCACTCGACGACATTAGTCAGAATCGCCGATCAATTCAGCGATTCGCCCTTTGGTGTAGTTCATCGCCGTCTTGCACCATTCTTTGGTGTCGTCATGCTCTGGGTCACTGAGCAACATAGTACTGTTTAGCGGACCTTTTCGGTGATCCACCAACTGCTCCCTTTTTCCGCCGACTTGATCCTTTCCTTCAAGGCTCAACACACTGGAACAAAAGGCGAAGTGAGACCCTTTGGCGATTCGCCAAGTGAACTCGGCGATCCTCAGACCTTCATTTTCTTGTTCTTTTCAGCCTTTTCATTCCTTTTTGCGAAGTAGTGTCCATGCATTCCTTCAAACTTCAAATACCTGAAACTTAATAGTTTTTATCAGATATTGAGATAATATAAGCATTTGAGGACACTATTTCTATTAAAATAAAGCCCTAAATGATTCCAATTTGTGGACTCATCAACACCCCCAACTTAAACTTTTCTTGTCCTCAAGCAAACTCAAGTTCAGTTGTTCAAAAAGGTTGTCTCAAACAGTGCTACACAAGACTCAATCATGAATGTACACAACAAGACTTCAAACTACTTATGCAAAGATTCAATTGTGTACTCAAAGGTTCACCAATATCAAAGATTCTCGTGCTCGCAATACTTGCTACTAATGCAAGTTCAAGCTCAACAGAAGTATCTAAATGCCCTCACACAAAGAATGATTCCATAATCACACACAGAAGTTAATCAATTTAAGACCAGGAATCAGATGCAACGCTCACACTCAAAAAGAGGAACACAATGCATGATTTCACCCATAGGTTTGCCCTTATTTTCCAATCGACTTTCGGTTCGGCTTACTCAAGATCAAAAAGGTATTTTCAAGGCTTGTAATGCGGCTGAGTGCAAAGGTATGGTCATTTAGGCTCAGTGACTTCTTCATCCTCGTGAGATGTGGTGTTCTCAAAACATCCTTTTCCTTTCCCTTATCACTTTTTCTTCTAGTGCTTCGAAGTCATCATTTCATTCACTCTCCGTGTATTGCTTGGAAACCAAATTCCTTTTGCACCTTTATTCAAAAATTATATACATATACATTTTATTTTATTTTTTTAGAAGGGTTTCCATTTTTTCTTGCAATACCATGGGTTAGAGAGACTTTTTCTTGCACTTCTTGACTTCTCCTTTTCCTTTTCACCACACCCCCAACTTAGGTTTTTGGCCTAAGTTGGCCATTCACTAAACCACAAATCAAGAGGATTATAGGTAGTGGGTCAAGTAAGGTCGAAGGTTCATCAAGTTTCTTCCAAAGAAAGGTAAGGCTCAGGGGGTGTTCAAAAAGTTTCACACGCTCACGGGGAGGTCACAAAAGAGGTATATGTCAAATTTGGCTCACACTCTTTAAAGTTGCCTAAGATCATCTCAAGAGTACACCTTTCTAAATCAATTAGACTAACGGGGCAAATTCTAGGTTTATTCATGCATGTTTCAAAGTAAGCTAATCACACAAGGCTTCGACACTTAAGTCAAACAAGACTACACATTTTCACTAGTGTACAATGATCATTACAAGAGAATCAATTTGATAAATGTCTAATCACAACAAGATACAAAGATTTCACATATTATCTATGCAACTTCATTTGGTATCGTTGTAGTCGCACATTCAAGTTTGTTCGATTGAGAGCACTATTCAAGTCATCAATATTGATCAGAATTGAGACTTAAATTTTGCAAAAGAACTGTCACTTTCAACAAAAGCAGTGGCGAAAATATTCGGAAAAAAAAATTTGGAAGGGTCAAAATTTGCATCAATTAAAATCAAAATGAGGAGCCATGAGCTCAAACATCCATGAAAAGCAATATATAACACAATTAAAAAAAAAGACAACCCAGATATATACAAAGCACGAATCACAAAATAGCACACAAAAGGTGAGCCTCACCCCACCACAAATAAAAAGTAATTTGTCCTCAAATGCAAATAAAAGTGTTCAAAAGTAAAAATATAATAAGACAGAGAGGAAGGTAAAGAAAGGTCATGTCTATGCAGTCTCTCTCCCTGTCAGAGTCTCAGTAGCTGGTGTAGCTGGTGTAGCTGGTGTAGCTGGTGTAGCAGTCTGTGTAAGGGAAAAAGTGCCCGGAGTAGCCTCAAACGGAATAGCAATGCCGGATCCACTGGGAGCTATTGTGGACGTCTCAGTCGATGATGTCTGGATCATCGGCTGCACAACTACTCCTATAAGATCTGGCAAGTCTCTGAATATGCCCTCATCTCTACTCTTTTGTGTCTCCTCAGCATTCACTGATATCAACTCCTCATCATTCTTTGCATCCGACTCTGCATGCCCTGCATCATACCTCTAGACATCTCCGGTAGTAGCCGGAGGAATCCTCGAAGTCTCAAGAGCATCCCCGTCATCTGTTATTTGCATCAGTATAGTGAAGTCGATAGCCTTCAAATATGCTACATCTTTCTTCAACTCTGCTATTTCGCCTTTTAATGTTGAAAACTTGGGTGTCTCCCCCTGTCTGCTCTCGCAAGGACTGACTCTGGCAGTCAGATCATCAATCGTGGTTCTAAGAGGGGTCAATGCAGTCAAGATGGCACTGTCAATCATCCCTGGGATGGATCTCTCCAATCGTGTCGTCCTCACATCCGCTGAATAGGCTAGATGCCCCATCTTCAAGATCATAGCATGAGTGACCCTGGTAGGCTGAGAGGAAGAGGAGGCACCTGGGGTTTGAGAAGAAGGGGCGGGTATACCTGAAGACTCCAAGGCTAGAGTAGAAGATGGTTCTTCTGCTAGTAATGAGTCAACATCGACCTCTGGAGGAGTATCTGCTGGAGCTGCTCTCCTCCCCTCAGCCTCTATACACCGGATATCGGTGGAAGAAGATGGGTAACCTCTATATTGCTAGAAGGATCCCGGGGTACTCCGGCACGCCGGCATAACTCAGTGATTAGAACAGAAAAAGGTAGAGACGTATGTGTCTGTTTGGCTCTTATAGCCATCTCCTGTGAAACTAGCAGTCCCAAGTCGATCCGCCTCCTAGCCATGATAGAACCAAGGCAAGCCGCCTTAGGATAACGCAGAATGAACTCGTTCTGGGATGGCATGATAGTGTTGTTGATGAAGCCAAACTAGTACCAGGAGGCAATGTTCATATCCCTCTTCTCAATCGGAGCTCCTGCGCCCATCCACCTCGGGGTGGTGTTAGAAATCATCGGAGCTAACCAACTCTTTAAGTCATCCAGGGATGGAACAATAGGCAAACCTTGGTAGGGCAGTACCGAGTGCAGCGGTCGACCTAATACAGTGTTAATGTGCTCGCTGTGACACTCCACCTCTTTGCCTCTAACCATAACCACCTTCACCGGTCGGAACTCACTAGCCTTTTTATTATTCTTTGGGACCAACTCTCCATAGGCTACATAGAATTCCCAGACCCAGGAAGGGATGTAAGGACCTCGTGTCCTGGTGAACTACTCCAACTCATGATATCTGAGTGTGTCAAGCACCTCAGCATGCTTGCCTTCCAAACCGTCCATGGATAGTAACTTTTCTTCTAGAATGGTTCTTAAGCCATCACATTTTAATCTGTGCAGCAATTGGGGTGGAGGTGGAGCGATGGGGAGTGCAGGAGCTGCTGGAGGTAGTGCTGGAGTTGGCGCTGATTCAGTAGTCGGGGGAGTGACAGTTGAGGGAGTACTAGCGGCTATGTGCTGAGATCTGGTCCGGAGTGCATCCCTTTGGTTAATCAGAGGTTGTTCATCCTCTGGTTCATCAAAACTGGCTCAATAGCTACTCCTTTTCTATCTATATGTTTCTTCCTCTTGCCTTTGTCTCCCGACTGGAGGTTATCCCCTCTCCTCTTTGGAGGATTTGATCCTCCTTCATTGATTGTAATGCCTTTAGTCTTTTTCTGTGGTTGCTCAGTTAAGTTTGTGCGAACCATATCTGCAAAAGATGGAGAGAAGTTAAGAAAACATAATCACGCTCTACCACAGCAAATCTTGTTGCAGAAAAATTTGCCAATCCAGTTGGCGATTCGCCGAATACTTTCAGTGAGCAAGGGTCTGTCCGCCGAAAGTTACAGTGCATAAGGGTCTCAGGGGTAGTATACAAAAGGCGGTCAAGAGTACTTTCATCGAGTTTTTGAGTGTGCTCGGCGACCTATGGCTTCTCACCAAAAGTCACAGTTTCATACAACTTAACCTGATATTAAGGGCGATATGGAGACATTAGGCGAAGCACTGAACGACTCGGCGAGCTTGGCCCAGCTCGCCGAATGGTTCAACGTGCCCATTTTCAATCCATCTTCTGGAATTCCATCCCGCAAACCCCTGAAGCAAAATTAAAGCATGCCCTAACTAAATTCGAACCAGGCCCGTACTACCCATTATCCCAGAATACTCAGATTTCTCCCGGACTTGCCACATTTGGCCATTTGACAATATGTACTCTTAAGAGCGGTGTCACCCTCTCTATCATTGAGAAATTTTTTGATATTTAGCACAAACATGGGTTACTCATACTTCACCCAATCAATTAAAACAACATGCAAACACGACCCAACTCATTAAAAAGCACCATTATTACGAGCATTCGACAATCAGATAACATAGGCAAGATTTTTGAATTAAAATAGGAATGTAATCATTCTAATCCTATCAGAGAGGCCCAGCACACATCACTATGAGGCAATTATTGCAAATGAGTACAACAATTTCAAATGTAAATTTTGGGAAAGGAAACCAACCTTTAATGTCGATTAAATTCGATTTGAAAAGCTAGGCAGAAAAGTGTTCCAATTTCGAGCTCAAGTCACAAACTAAAATGCTAGCGTAATGCTTAATAGAAGAATATGCTACCTTAGTGCGAGTTTAGGAGATTTGTGAGCGAGGGAAAGTGAAGAAGTTGAAGTTTTGAATCTTTTGGCCTTTATAAACCGTCCAGTTCGCGCTCGTTCGGCGACATTAGTTGTAGTTGCCGATCTACTTGGCGGATCGCCAAGTGGCCTCTTGTCCCCTCCAATTGTTACAGACTTGTCAATTTCTTGGGATCAAGATGGTGGTCTAAGTTGAGATCGCCTACCTGGTCGACGATGCGCCGAACTGCTTCTCAAGGTCGCCGAGTTTTACATGCTCTAACTTTAAGCTTGAGTTGAGGCAAACAGCGGGTCAGGTCGGGCACGCCGACCTGTTCGACGGTCCGCTAACTGACCATTTTCTCACCAATCTCTATTTTTCACCACTTTCCTCATTCAAACCTGCATCACTAACACACCATTACTCATAGAAGTAAGTTAAAGCATTTAAAACCTTAGGCTGCCTCCCAAGAAGCGCCTTATTTAACGTCGTGGCACGACGTGAGTCCTTACTCACTCCTCAATGGTTGGGTTGGTCCTAGTGTTACCGGACAACCCCAATAGTTCGTTTGAGTGAAGAGGAAGCAGTGCATAGTTCAAGAGTGTCCTGATCAGTTGGATCGATCTAGAGTGTGAGCCAACCATTTGATTCAACACTGCAATACTCTCCGTCATCTCTTCCAACAGTCGATCTTGTTCAGTGACTTTTTGGAGAATGATTTCGAGTGTGTCCTCGACACGATTGTTCTCCCTGTCTCTAAACTGCTTCCTCTCATGAGGAGGTATGTACCTCCTAGGGCTCTTGCACTGGTTTTCCACCTCTGTTATTCTGGTGGCCAACTCATTCAGCTGAGTTACCAGTGCGGTTAACTCGAAGCCTCTCTTGACTTCTTGGCTCGACTCAGCTGAGTTGCCACTATTCCCAATGTCCATCTTCGGGGAACCTACCTACACCAAAAATTGAAAGAAAAACAAAACTAAAAATGATGTTAGTAAACTACAACTAAGAAGAACAAAAATTCTACTAATCTAAAAATTCTCAAGTGACACCACTCGCAGGCAGCGGTGCCATTTTGATTGCTTATCGTGACTAACAACACTAACCTACGGTTCGAGTGTCTACGATCATCGATAATATAGTAACCCAACCAAGGGTTGGGGTCGTGTCCCAAGAGAGCGGGTTTTAAGAATTAATAGAAAAATAAAATTTGTTCTAACTAGTCATAGCTAAAGACATTAATAATTAAAAATATTGTAAATTAAAGGGGGTGACACGAAAGTGTCAAATATCGATGGGGGTTTTTTCACAAGTATAGAAAAAACAACAAAAATCACAAAGAAATCAAGTATGGGGAAGACTTCTTGGGGTGTGACCGCAATACAAGTTGAGATAAATAGTTGGGTACATGCTTTCGATAGGAAATTTGCAAGATAATAGTGACTAGGCTAAGCTTTAGGTGGAAATAAGTTCCCTCTCGGGCAACATACCCCGTGTCAAATGCATTCCTCTCAGACACCCATTTGCCGCATGAAGACCAGCCTACATCTTACCCCACTCACTCTCTCAAGCTGAGTGTTAGGATATGGGACTAGAGCTCACCCTCTCGGGCTGAACCTCATGTCGACCCACTCATTAGGCTATCAGTCTAGTGGTCTTGGTTTCGCGACCTCTCTCTCGGGCATGCCGAAAATACATGGGTGGCTTTGTATTTACAACTACAAACCCATTAAATTAAACCACAATCACTAGGTGAAATCACCATTAAAATACATCTAAACCTATCAGCAAGCAAGACCCACAATAACATCAACACATATTTTATGTATTACACCCCAAGAATGGGTTTTGATAACGTCCAAATATACTTCTTGAAAAGAAATATAAGCGATCGTATGCACTATATTTACCCAACTATGAGTCGGGGTCGATCCCACAGAGAATATGGAAGAATATTGTCAATAGCAAATATTTAAATCGATAATCGTTATATAAAAATGAGGGAATTTAAATTGAAATAAGAAAACAATAAAAATAGCTTTGAACTAAGTATTTATTTATATTCAGATTATTAGAAATAACTAGGAATGTGTTTCCCATAAGTTCATAACGCAGTAATCCTAGTAATAACAATCCTTTCCTAGTGTACTACATGCAAAGTGATAAGTTAGGTATCTCTAAATCCTTGGTCCGGCATCTAGAGAATTTCACCCTGCACCTTGGTCCGGCTACGTGTGTATAATTTACT
>JAJOOS010011238.1:0-12082 GCA_029582725.1 Solanum chiquidenum | reverse complement strand
TGTGATTAACTATTTTTGTTTCTTTTATTTTCTTTAATTAAAATTTTCTTGATTGACTTGTTTATATTATTAAATGTTGACATCGATAGTTAACGTCCATGCTGCAGAACATTTTTGATATCCTTGACGGTGTTTGTCATGTGCCAATGAGGTTTCCAGATCAATATTGATAACCACAAGTGTTGGATAATAGTAACACGAACAAGAATTGTGTATCATGTTTATGTATTATGCATAAAAAGAAACAAATATCGCTTTTAGGAGTTGCAACTTCCCGCAGATATATCTATTCTATTACGTTAATGTTACTCAATTTGAAGTATTTGGAGGTATAGTGTATTACTGCTACAAAGTTGAACAGGCTTGTACTCCTCTCTGCCTCCCGTTGGATTCATGCATTTCATCAAACATTAGGATTTGTAGGACAGCAACACTAAGTTTATAAAATATGTGTTTTTGCCTAAACATACTTCCAAATTAAGTACCTAAACATACTTCCAAAAACTAAAAATAAAGTTTAATTTATATATCTTGAACTACACGCGCAACACACGTGTCCAAGAGCTAGTTTATAAAATATGTGTTTTTGCCTTTGAGAAGATGAAATTTTACTTGCTTTGTTACATTTTTGTGCATAAGGGTTCTCTTGTTCAAGTGCAGCATTACATCTACTCTTTTGTGAGACAAGTGAAATGCCTTGTAAAAGATGCCTCACCTCGTTGTGCTGAGACCAAAAGTGCCACATAAACTAGATGTATTACATAAAAGTGCTGACACAGCATTACATCTGTATAAGATGAACATTTATGCGGTTGAGACCAAAAAAATAAACTAGAGTGCTTATATCTAATAAATAAAACTTACAGTTACCAAAAAAAGATACATATTTCTTACGTGTTAACTGACAAAAATTAAATAAAGTAGACAACTCCTCCAAGCACGAAGATGAACTTATTTTTCTTCAAGAGAAAGTTGAACCGACAAGTGTCAATATTATCTTCCTAAGCGTCTATTATAGGAGTAATTTTTATGATTATCATGGTAGAACTTAATTTAGTGTCAATAAATTTTGAAAAGCATCGCAGAGTACTCTAATATCGAAAAGGCTGGAGCGAAGAAAAAAAAACATGCTGCTAGTAGATTTTTTCCATTTTCAATGGTGACCCGAATTTTATAATTATTATCGGAGAACCCAGGTTTCGACGATCAAAATTGGAGATAGCCTTATTATTTATGGCATGGTGACACTAATGTAGGGCATTTATTTAGTAAAATCTTTCTTATTTGGAGTGATCAAACCAATCTTTTTTCTCTAATGGCAATAAGTTTTCGAAATCAATTATTTTGTTTAAAGTCAGGGAATGAAAATTGGACTACCCGTAGCATGATTGTCGATATTATTGAGTATAAGGGGAACTTTTATGCTGTATGATATTTATTACATGTTAATTGAGAAGAACTCAAATAAAGTAGAAAACTGCTGAATGAATGATGAACTTATTTCTCTTTACTAGAAAATTGAAAAGTACAATGATGATTCTTATGAGTGTCGGTATTATCTTATTAGTTGTTTATTAAATATTCTCTCCTTCTCCATTTATGTGATGTAGTTAATTTGGGTATAGAGTTCAAGAAGTATGAAAAAGCTTTGCAATGTTTCAAAACTACCCTGACGTGAGACAACGAGTTGGTACCATTGACGGCAATGGACGATTCATACCAAATATGGCAGATATATAAGTTTTGTTGTTGCAAATGTATGAAATTTTCAGGGAGAAAGGAGATGAAAAAGTTTTTTTTCCAGGGAGGAAGAAGATGAAGAAATTGATTTTAGGATTATTTGTCACGAGTTTTGTTTCGTGGGTTGGGTTCGGATTTGGGTTAAAAAGATGAAATCGGATAGTTTTGATTGAAATTGGTTAATTTTAGCCAATTTGGGAAAACGGTCAAATTAAAGGGTAGATCTATTTAAGTTTTGTAACGCCAGAGGTAAGAACAACTTTATTTTAACGGTAAGGATAAAGTCAACTAATAAATAAAAGTTGAGGGGTATTTTTTTAGCCTAATAAGTGGGTCCAACATTGAGAAAATGTTGATAGCGTCATTAAATATTTATCAATTAAACAAATGTGTCATTCTCTTTTAGAATGACTAAAAAGAAAAATGTAACATAGAAATTGTGATTCATGAAATAATTTTTGGGGAAAAGGCATAGATTCCCTCATGAACTTGTTCTGAAAAGTCAAATACACGTTTAAATTATCATGATGACGTATTACACACATTTATTACTTAAAAGTGAATGTAATACTATCCCGAAACGTGCAACTCCATTCTCATAATATATGATGTATTACACTCGCTGCCACATCAACGTCATATCAGAAGTTATAATTTTTAAAATCCTTTTTTTTTTGTTTTCTTTATTCATTAACTTTTTGTTAACTATATTTTACACTAATTAATTAATTAATTAGGGATTATGCCTTCCCGTTAATTTTATTATGGGATGTCCATAAAGGGACTATGCCTGTTTCTTAATGGTCAAAATTGAAAGACATAAATATGAAAGGAATAATACATAAACATGACTCTTAACTTGGCTTTAATATATAACTATGTCCTTCAACTTTAAGTGTGCACAAGTAAGCATTTGAACTTGTATAAAATTAAACAAGTAGACACACGTGTCCTACATGACATAATACACGTAGGACAAAATTGCCGTGTAGGGGCGAACGTCAAGTCAAGTTAATGGTCATATTTATGTATTATTGAGACAAATTAACATACTTATATATGACATAAAACATAAATATGCCATTTAACTTGGTTTCAGTTGACATCTATGCCCTCCAACTTTGGGTGTGCATAAGTAGACACTTAAACTTGTATAAAGTTAAACAAGTAGATGCACACGTCATATGTGACAAAATACACGTAGGACGCCACGTAGGACACAAAATTGACATGTAGGACACCACGTAAGACGAATATGTCTATTTATTTAATTTTATACAAATTTAAGTGTTTACTTTTGCACATCCAAAATTTAAGGACATAAATGTCAGCTGAATCCAAGTTGAATTACATATTTATGTATTACACACGTTTATTACTTAAAAGTGATTAATACTACTAGAGACATGTAACACCATTCTCATAATATATGATGTATTACCCTCGCTACCACATCAGCGTATGTCAGAAATATAATTTTTGCACTTTATTACTTTGCAATCGCTCATAACTGCGATTGGAAAAAAGCTTTCCTAGGGTTTTATGATGAAAGCAATGGGCAGGGAAAGTAAGATGGCTTCTTGGTCTGATCTTCCGAAAGAAATTGTTGAAAAAATCAGTGAATCCCTCGACAGCCATATTGACATTACCCGTTTTCGTGCAGTTTGCAGTTCATGGCGTTCAGCAATTTCTCCTAATTTTAAAATCTCCAATTCTCTCTTTCCCATCAAACTACCTTTACCCAAGATAACAATGACTGAGGGTTTTCATAAAGAATCTGAGTTTTATTTAATTGAAAGCACTGTTTATCTTTTACAACTTCCTCATCCTCCTCACACAGCCTGCTTGGTCAAGGTTGTGAAAACAGTAGACGGAGAATTAAGGATTTTGAATCTTCTAACCAACACAGTATTCAAGGGTTTTCCCGATAAGAAATTGAATTCACTAGATTTCCGCCTTTCTCAAGTTTTTAAATCCTATCATGTTCAGTGGATCTTAAAGCCTTACGCCCGTGAATGTGAACTACAGGTTTTAGTTAATAAAATCTTGCTTATTTGGAATGATCAAAGTAATGATTTTTCTCTAATGGCAATTAGTATTTGGGATCATTTATTGTGTTTTAAGTCAGGGGATGAGAAATGGACTATCTTGAAAGATCGCAGTGCTAAGATAGTTGATATTATTGTGTACAGGGGGGATTTTTATGCTGTTGATACTTATGGAGAGACCATAATGTATGACCCCTCCTCGTTTAACGAGACCAATGTATCTTCCAACGTAAAGGGATTATCTTCGAGTATTTTTAATGGATGGGGTAGTAAGAAACGACTGGTGGAATCAGGTGGGGAGTTGTTTCTGGTTGATATGTTTTTAGATACTGATGTTAAGACGGAGTTGCATGGTTCTCAACCTTCATGGAAATGTCCCAAGGAGATTAAGATTTACCGGCTTGATGAAGAACAACATCAGTGGATTGCAGTGCATACATTGGGTGAACGAATTTTCTTTGCTGGTGACGACTGTTGTTTCTCTGTTTCGTCATTAGATTTTGGTGATCAGTGCAGAGGAAACTGCATTTACTATGTGAATGGAGGTATACCTGTGAACATCTATGGAAATGACCTTAGCGAAGAAGTGAAACTTAGATATAAAGGATTACATGGTCAACACACAGGTATCATTACCTTACAAGATGGTAAACTTGGTTCGTTGTTATCCTTCCTTGAATATGCAGATATTTTCTGGCCACCTTCATCTTGGCTTTATACTGGTGATCGGGCAGCTCTTCAGACACTCATCACTAATTTTACGCCTCAGATGTTGCCTTTTCTATATGGTATTTAACTGGCTAAAGATTTAGATACTTTGTTTTTGAAACTCAATGCTTTTCTTTTATTCAGACACCCTTTTTGATTTACTCTTTGGCACTATCTATGCCATATTTGGTGTTAATTAAGTTGATTATCCTTTGGAATAATTTACTTGCTTTGTTACATTTTTGTGCTAAAGGGTACTCTTTTGTGAGACAAGTGACATGTCTTTTCAGAAAAGTGAGTCTGATAGACTTGATCTTATTCAAACTCTGTTATCTGAGAATTCGCAAGCCGCCTTCACCTCAATTTGAAGCCTATAGTAAACTCTGTTCCTTTCTATTCTATTATGTTAATGTTCCTTCCCCTCTGTCTCTCCTTGGCTTATTTAAGATTAATACTACTCAAATGATTTGAATGTATACAGGGGACGAACCGTGACACATATTTGGTGCTTGCACATTATCTCTGTCATGCATTTCGTCAAACATTAGGATATGTGGCTTGCTGTCTGTAGGACATCATCAGTAACATGATTATAACATGAAATATTAGCATCTCCTCCAGATATCATTGTTCTTTTCTCTATTATTTTCAACATTTCCTTTTGAAACCTGCTTTGTATTGCTTGACTTGAGCCGAGGGTCTTTGGTAACAATCTTTCCGTCTTCACAAGGTAGAATTAAGGCTTGTGTACACATCACCCTTCCCGGACTTCACTTGGGCTTACACTGTGTATGTTGTTGTTGTTGCTGCAATTGTATCTCAGTACCAAATTTAGTGATACAGAGAAATTGAAAAACAGAAATCACCAAAAAGTTTCCTCCTGACTGATCCAATGGAGTTTGATCATAGTAGGAACCAAAGATGCTTTTTGCACAATCCCTTAAGATTATCTGCAAGAGTTCTATCACCTCGATCTTACTTTTTCTCTTGCTGGTCCATTGTTCGATCCATTCACAAATCAGGATGACAACTTCTCATCAATGGGTGATGAAGATTTCAACTTTGATAATGAATGGTAGCACACTTGTCATGAAGAATTTTGACTTGAAGCCTATCAACTAGCAAGCACCAAACTTGAAACTTTCTATTCTATTCTTCCACAACACTCCTTAACTTTGACTTCTTCTTCCTAATGGACAGTCATTCTTCCTCTTTAGCGAGTTAGGAAGTGGTCTATCCCTATGTTGCTCAGCCTCTTCAGAAATGTCAATGGGTGCATGTCGGATTGATCTCCAAAAGTAGTGCATTTATGGAGAATGTGGCATCAGAGTCCACTTAGGTCTATCCTAGTCCACAATGATACATGTGATCTTGGGACTAATTAACTGAAAAATTTGTTTGGAAATACAACAAGTCCACACTTTAATTCATGTAATCTTTTGGACACTACCCTCTAAGCATTGGTTATCCCATTGTTTGGTTATTTTTATAACTTCTTGTTTTCTGAATGCTATGCTATTTTTCCCCATTATTTGGTATGCCCTCTTTACTTGTAAACTTTTTAAGGTATAATGTTCTAAAACTCAACTTATGTCCCAAGGCACGAGTTATGCATACGAGGCATAACTTCAGTTTTGGAACTTTATGCCTTAAGAAGTTCATACTACTTAACTTATGCTCCAACGTACAAGTTATGCTTAAGGCAAAAGAAATTCGCATAACACAAGTTATGCTATATAAGACATAATTTGAGTGTATGAATTTCTTAACGTATAATATTCTAAAACTAAACTTATGTCTTATAGGGCATAACATGTACTTGGAGATTTTTTTTTGCCTTGCGATTTTTAAAATTGTTGAAGGTATTTAACCGCATTTTATTACATAGTGTTGAAAGGAGAAATTAGATCTACACCTTTTCAAGCTCTCTGTTAACCACCATTTTATGTTTTCAAAAGTAATATACTTAACATAGAACTTTAATTATGTAACCAAGAAGATTATCTAATTCCTTTACACTCTGTTTGGATCATCGTTACTCATTGTGTCATAATATATTGTATTGTATTGTACTCAATTGTACTGTTGTCGTGCCGTAATTTTACTATCATTAGAAAAATCACTTTTTGAAATGTTCTAAGTATAAAACACTAAAAGAAAAATACTTAGAAAGAGTCGCCACTTATTTTTTTTAAAGAAATTAAGAAAACTTATAATTTTCAAAGATTTAAACAGAAAAAATCATTTGAAAATACCAAAGGGGGTTCGGGGTTCAATTTACACTTCGAGAAGGGTTTAAGCATTCGAAGTGTCCGCTAACATGCGGTTGACCTGCGACTTGACTAAAATATATTGACTATTTTTAGAAAAAATAAATCTAACATAAAAATAATACTTTATAATATGTGATTAACTTGAAGAAAATAATTAAATAAATGACACATTTTATATTATTTTATATTTTAGAGAAAGGGATCAAAAATGGAATATTTGACCCGAAATATAAGTGGTTGGAATTTTTATAAAACTAGATTAATTAGAATTTATTTGGTTTATTTTTTAAATAAATTAAATCAATTTAACACAATAAAGCATGAAAATAATTTTAAATTGATTTAAGGATAAAAGTCTTGACTAACCCTTTTTGAGAAAATGACTAAGTATTATTATTATTTTTTTTATTAATTGAAAAGGTTTTGACTAACATTTTTAAAGTTTATTTGAGAAAAATACTTTGACTTAAAACAATTTTAACGTGAGTAAAATATGATTAAGCAAAAAAGAGCATTAAAGAATATCTCTTTTAAGTACAAAAAGTTCAACTTAATTGAAGATATAAAATTTTGACCAATATACTTGATCACTAAAATAAATGAACACAAGACATGAAATGCATTAAAATTAAACCGACACAAAGAAAATAATTTATCTTTTGGGGAATTTAATTAAGTTAATTAACAATTCTAAAATTAGAGTTGAAATAAAACACATAATAAATAATTACAATTAAACAATTTAAGAGTAAAGGAGAGATGAATTTGGGCCCCCTTTTTGGGCCAAATTTGCTGAATTTTTTTTGGGCCTTTAAGCTCAATCCCGTTTTTGTATACAACTGGTGTATATTAGTGTATATTAGCATGTGTATCAGCCTTTTTCATGTATTTGTTGCTTCCAAACACATGTATTTCGCCTCCGCCCTTTGTTTTTGCGTTTTGGGCATGCACATCAGCGTATACCGCTGTATACAACATGTATACAGCCCCATTTCAACTCTAAATATCCGTTTCAGCTTCCAATTTCTTCGGACATTATCGAGGCTGACTCAAAGGGGACGTCGAGCATAGCTCGACGGGGATGTAAGGGAGAGAGTTGAAATGGATTCATCTGGATGGGATTCATGCATAAAGAGAATGGAGAAAAGCAATTAGATTCACACTCATACTCGTATATAACAAACAAGAGGGACAACTAAATATCCATATCTGAGAATATTGTAACAACCTTTGGGGATAAAAGCAAACAATAATCTTTCGCACATGCCACTTAGATTTATATACTAATAGTGTAGCTAACCTATGAAAACAAAGAAAAGACAAATACCAATATGCATGACATGGAGATAAGTTGCAAACTAAAAACAGATGTACCAAAGATATTGCTAAGCTAAACATGAAAAGAAAATATGGTGTATTCATGTCGAGCTAGCAAAACAGTGAAGTCACTTTAGACTTCATCATTCACAAGTAAGGCATTGTGCAAGAGGAAATTAAATCTATTAATAAAAAAAAAACAAATGAATCAAACTAATACCAATATTCAAATGTTAATATCGAATAAAAGAACACCATATAAAGCATGCATTTAAATGGAAAATACACTGTTGTTAAGAAGCTATCCCCATACCTCTTATAGGACACATATGGATGCAAAACTACGAACTACTCTTTTCACTGAAATAAATACTACAACTAAAGATTTAACAAATCAACAATTATTCTGCACTAAATCATGATCATCTAAAAGCATCAAAAGAAATAAAACAATAAATAAAATTAGTATTCTAATGAGATATGTAGCCCACTCATGTTATATCCAAGTTTGAGCTAACACTCTCCAACCTCTGGACATTAATAAGTAACCAAATAAATACTAAACAAACACCATTCCTTAATTGAAGTTAAAACTGAGGACAGGAAGGTAGACATGATCAAGTAGGAAACTAGGAATATTGTTTAAACAAACATGGTCCCTTGTCATGCAAATAAGGAGATGTTGAGTCCAAAAGACTCTTATGGTGATTTACGACAAAGAAAGAAATAAATACAAATTAGTATATGATAAGAAAACAATTGACAATTAATAAGGCACACACGTAGTATTGACCCATATAATTAGTAGACATAAACTATATACACATTATCAACCATTAACTAATAAGGAAGTGGGCAAATGACAACACTTTCATGAGTAAAAAAATAAAATAATCCAAAGTAGACAATCAACATGACAACATTTGAATATGGCTAAAAATAAAATAAAATGAAGAACCTAATGCCCAATAGAGGGACATGAGCTATCATGAGAAATGCACAAGTTGAATGTAAACAAAAATTCAATAACGGGGAAGACTATTATATATATACTTAGGTTCTATATTAAACAAAGAAAAACAAATGCATACCCATATTAGGACAAATATGAGAAGAAACCAATAGCAACTTTACATTATTATTTATTATATATAAATGTCAACAACAATATAAAAAGCAAAACAAATCAACTTAAATTGATATTTTATGATACCAAAAGAAAAATAATGCACAATCAGTATACAGGAAAAAGACATGAAATATCAATTATTAACTAGCACATGTAAAATTCCTTCTTCACAACATAATACCAAAAATTGTTTTAAAGGATACAAAATTATTGCCACATCAGAGATTTCGCTATACCTTTAAAAAAAATAAAAATTTAGATGCTAGACTCCAAGGTTGACATTTACGATAAGGCTCCTCCAATATGTTGTGATGAGGATGCTTACGGCAATTGGGATATGGGTGAATAATGCAAAGGATAATTAGCTCTACAAGGTTGACATATGTTATTCATTGATAGCTATTTTATCAGACAGTGAATACGAAACTCGTGCAAACAATTAGTTGTTATCACCTCATTCTCACCTTTGAAATCCTCATAGCAAACAGGGCAAGTTCGGATACAAAACAGATAGGTGACATAACTAAAATCGGTAATAATAGTCTTTGAATCGACTATCAGCGGTTCCAAACAAATTAAAAAAAAAAGAAACTCTTAACAATAGAGACGCTTAAGCACCTTACACAGAAAGAGTATCGAGCAATCGAATATAACAGAGAACTACATCTTTATGTCATACGAAAACTGAAATCGAAGAGAGTGTTACCTTTTCAAGGACAGCGAGACTGAGACGGCTACAAGTTCAAAGCGACTTCACCACTACTTCAAAACTCGAGCAATAAAATCAGAATGTCCAAACCAATTTTAGATGAAGACCCTTTTAGAACCTAGAACTAAAAATGCATTCAAAATTTCTCAAGCGTAAAGTCAATTGTTCAAGAAAAATTTCCTTCCTCTTGCCTTTTTTTTTATTTATTCGAGAACAAGAAAAGGGCATTTATAGAAAGGGAATTGGAGGAAAAGGGTAGAATAGGAATTCGAGTTCAACCTCCAATTTGAAATTTTCCTCCAAGGATGGGAAAGGCTGTTCTTGGTATGCGATTTCAACAAAAATCCCATGAAATCCGGATGAAAGGATGAGGGTGGATGGCATAGCAGGTGAAAGGCTGTAGGAGCTGTTGTTTGTTGACATTTTTGGACTACTGTTGCCTTGACGTTTTGGGATTTGCGTCTGGGAAAGAGGAAGACGCTGGCAGGGGGGCTGTTTTGGCGATGTATGGCTGTTGTTTATTGTATTGTAGTGTTGGAATTGGAAGGGAAAGGGTATGGGGTCGGCTGGTACTGCTTGCGGTATGTGTATTGCTGATGTTAACGTTTCTGGGTCTTCTTTGTGAAGAAGAAAAGGGATGGGTCGGGTTGAGAAAGGGAAAAGAATGGGCTGGGTCGGAATAAAGTTGGGTTTGGGCTGAATTGGCCCAAAGCGTGGGCTGTTGGAAATTGTTGAATTGAGGAAAATAAAGAGGAATGGGTCTTGGGCTTGATGATTGTTAAGAGAAATGGCCCAACATGGGTCTTTTTATATAGATAAGTTGAATATTAATTCAACCAAATTGAATTCGAAATCTAGTCTAATTGAGATAATTCAACGAATTAGGCTAGGACTTGAATAAGACGTATTAATATAAATTAATTAACGAGCTTCTTAATCTTAACCAAATAAAATAATTAATTCAATCAACATACCTATAATTCAAACTAAATTAAATTAGTAAAGTGCTTAACGTTTAAAAATAAATTAATAGTTTTCAAGATAGTTTTCAAATATTTGTAATATATATTAGTTACATACGTAACAATATAAGGCATATTTATTATTTAAAATATTATAAAAGTGAATAACATTCTTTAAAATATCTTGAAATATATTTTGATTTTTTATAAAATTAATTATTTCGAATCGTTTGAAATTAAAGAAGCTCGAACATTAATTTATATTGTGGAGGGTCAAAATTGGGTGTCAACAAATGGAAGCTGATATACAGGTGTAAGGAGGTTGAAAAGCATGATATACAGACGATATACATCTGATAAATATAGAAAAAATGGCCAAAGTCCATAAATGGCAGCAGATTCAGAAGTCGGCCTCAAGCCCAATTCGCTGGGCAATGAGTATTTGGACCAAGAAGAGCCTAAAACCATTAGTTCCTTAAATTATTATTATTATTTTATTATTTTTGTTTGTAAATTATTTATTTAAAATATTGTTTAATTATAACATTAACTTAGTTGAATTTCCCAAAAGGTAACTAAGTTCTATTTGTGTTGGATTACATTGTTAATGAATTTCATTTATCAACTCTTAATTCATTTTTGATAACTTAATTCAAGTGTTTTTGACCAAATTTTCACTTGCTCTTGATTATTTGAATTGTTTCAAATTCCAAACTATATCAAATGCATTTTCTCTCTTTAAATTATTTTTCCAAAGTTAGTTAAATAACATTTCAAGTATCAATACCTTCTTGAAGTGGAAATCAAAATCGCTTACCCAAATCTCTAAATTTTTAATTCTGTTAAAATCTTTTGAAAAATATGTTTTCTTAATTTCTTTCAAAAATTAAGTGACAACTCAATTTTAAATATCTTTTCTTAAGTGTGAAAATGTTTTCGACATTTCAAAGTGATTTTCAAAAGAAATAAAATCACGACACATAATAACAATATGTATATCTCACTCAAGGCTTAGAATATTGCTTCAGTGAGAAAGTTTCTTTGGCAAATCATTGAAAATAAGGAGTCTTTATGGGTAAAATGGGTACATGGAATATATATGAAAGATGGAACATCTATATGGAATCACAGAACACTTGTGGATTGTAGCTGGTATTGGATGAAGCTAAATGCAATCAAGATCCAAATGCAGAATT
>JAJOOS010011237.1:0-12191 GCA_029582725.1 Solanum chiquidenum | reverse complement strand
TTGAAGTCGGAGGAAACTTGCGTTGAATGATATTTACATTTAAGTCACATCTATTCGGAGGTGAAGGATGTGCACCTTATCTATTCCATCTTCAAGTCGGAGGAGACTTCCGTTGAATGATATTTGCATTAAAGTCGCATCTATTCCGAGGTAAATGATGTGCATTGTATCTATTTCACGTTGAAGTCGGAGGAGTCTGGCATTGAAAGATATACATTCAGTTCCTACCGATGGATCATTCTTATTCTTCCTACGAATGGACATGCATTTAGATCCTACCGATGGATCATTTTCATTCGTCCTACCGATGGATCATTTTATTTCGTCCTACTGATGGACATGCATTTATATCATATCGATGGATTATCTTCATGTGCCCTACCGATGGACAAGAATTTATATCATACTGATGAATCATCGTCATTGGTCGTATCGTAAGGGATACTCCCTTTTTCTTTAATTTTGTCACTAATAATGAGTTTTATCTTTTCCTTTTCGAGAACATCCAAAAGGATGCATTATCTTCCCCTTGGGAACATTCGTCGTCGAATGAAGTCTAAACTAGTTGGATAGAGAGGAAAAGAGCTGCAAACACTGCCACTAATTTCTAGAAACTGATTTCTGACTGAACGAAGTTCCAAGGACATGCAAATACGTTGAAAATGCAAGTACAAACTGAAGGAACATGAAACTAAGACTGAATTTACACATGAATGGCTGAAAAACTGGAGAGGAACTATCACCTCAAGCTGGAATAGAATCAGAAGGAAAGAGATGAGGATACTTGGCCTTTGTGGCAGCTTTAGCTTCCCAAGTAGCTCCCTCTACGAACTGACTGATCCACACAACCTTAACTGAAGTGACATCTTTGTTTCTCAACCTTTGAACCTGACGATCATAGATTTCAACTGGATACTCTTCATAAGTGAGACTATCCTTCACAGCCACACTTTCTAAAGGTACAATAGATGCTAGATCACCCACACACTCCTTCAATGATGAAATTTGAAAAACCGGATGCATTGCTGGTAGTTCTGTTGGAAACTCTAACTCATAAGCCACTTTACCAACCCTTTTCAAGATCTTGTAACGTCCTACATATCTAGGACTGAGCTTCCCTTACTTACCAAATCTCATCACCTCCTTCATAGGTAACCCTCTTATAAAAACCCAATCATCAACTTGGAACTCTAAGTCCCTTCTCCTTACATCTGGATAGGATTTCTGGCGACTCTGGGCTGTGTTAAGTCTATCTCTAATGAGTTGCACTTTGTTCATAGGATCCTGAACTGAATTTGTCCCTATCAGGGCTGCTTCACCTATTTCAAACCAACCAACTTGAGATGTACATCTACACTCATACCATGCCTCATAAGGGGCCATCTGAATACTGGAATGGTACTTATTAGTGTAGGTGAACTCTATAAGAGGAATGTAATCATCCCTTCTACCCTTGAAATCGATCACGCAAGCTCTCAACATATCCTCTAAGGTCTGAATGGTACGCTCTACCTGACCATCCGTCTATGGATGAAATGTTGTGCTAAGGTTAACCTGAGTACCAAGACCTTTCTAAAATGACTTCCAGAAATGAGAGGTAAACTGAGGACCTCTATTTGAAATGATAGACAAAAGAACTCCATGCAACCTTACTATCTCAGTAATGTAAAGCTTGGCATAATCCTCCACTGAATTTGTAGTCTTAACAGCCAAAAAGCACACACACTTAGTAATTCAATCAACTATCACTCAAATTGAGTCATGTTGTTTGAGAGTACGCGGTAAACCTGTCATGAAGTCCATGTTTATCAGTTCCCACTTCCACATAGGAATGTTGATCTCTTGAGTCATACCTCCTGGTTTTTGATGTTCTACCTTCACTTGCTGGCAAATAGGGCACTTAGCCACAAAATCAGCTATATCTCTTTTCATACCATTCCACCAAAAGACTTCCCGCAGATCATAGTGTATCTTAGTGGCGCCTGGATGAATAGAATATCTGGAATTATAGGCTTCTGCAAGAATCTGTTGTCTCAACTCACCCACCTTAGGAACACATAATTGACCCTGATAGCAAAGCACACCATCTCCCACATGGGAGAAAACTGCAACTTTCTGTTGATGAACTCTATCCTTTAGTTGAAGCAATACCGGATCACTGTCTTGCTTCTCCTTAACCTGTGTTACCAATGAAGATTATGACCCATTCTGAACTATTACACCACCATCTGATATGTTCATAAGACAAAGCGATCAAGTCTGTGAACATCCTTTGCTATTTCCATTCTTTCTTCCTCCACATGTGCTACAGTACCCTTAGATAGTCTACTAAGAGCATATGCTACTATATTATCCTTACTAGGATGGTAATACACAATCACATCATAATCCTTGAGGAACTCAAGCCATCTCCTTTGGCGAAGATTCAACTCTTTCTAGGTGAACATATACTGAAGGCTCTTATGGTCTGTGAACAGATCTACGTGAACACCATACAAGTAATGTCTCAAAATCTTAAGTGCAAACACCACTCCTGCAAGCTCGAGATCATGAGTTGGATAGTTCTTCTCATGCACCTTAAGTTGTCTAGAAGCATAGACTATAATATTACATCAATGCATCAACATACAACCTAGGTCGACTCTGGATGCATCACAGTAGATATCATAACCGTCTGATAGAGTCAAAACGGGAGCTGTAGTCAACCTAGTTTTCAGTTTTGCGAAGCTTTTCTCACAATTATCTGACCACTGAAACTTAACCTTTGTCTGAGTTAACTTAGTCAATGAAGAGGCTATGGATGAAAATCCTTCCACGAACCTTCTGTAATAACCAACCAAACCCAAGAAACATCTGATATTTGTAAGGGAGGTAGGTCTGGGCCATTGTTTCACTGCTTCTATTTTCTTAGAATCCACTCGGATCCCTTCTCTAGACACAATATGACCAAGTAAACCAACAGATTGAAACCAAAACTCAGATTTTCTAAACTTAGCGAATAACTGGCGATCTTTGAGAGTTTTCAGGACAACCCTCAAATGAGTCGCATGTTCTTCTTCATTCCTAGAGTAAATGAGGATATCATTAATAAAGATGATAACGAACAAGTCCAAATACTACTTGAACACTCTGTTCATCAAATACATTAAAGCTACAAGAGCATTGGTTAGTCCAAATGACATAACTACAAATTCATAATGACCATACCGAGTTCTGAAGGCTGTTTTTGGGATATCACTATATCTGACTCTAAGTTGATGATAATCGGATCTGAGGTCTATCTTTGAGAAATGACTAGCACCCTGAAGTTGGTCAAAGAAGTCATCAATCATGGGGATAGGATACTTATTTTGTATTGTTACTTTGTTCAACTGCCTATAGTCAATGCACATTCTGAGAGAACCATCTTTCTTTTCCACGAGCAGCACTGGTGCACCTCATGGGTAAATACTAGGTCTTATGAAGCCCTTATCTAAAAGGTCTTTCAACTTCTCTTTCAATTCGTTAAGCTCAGCAGGAGTCATTCGGTAAGGAGGAAAAGAAATAGGTTGGGTACCCAGAAGGCGATCAATTCCAAAGTCAATTTCCCTTTCGGGAGGAACTCCAGGAAGATCTTCTAGATACACTTCTGGGATGTCATTAACTATTGGAACTGACTGAAGAATTGGGGTTTCAGAGCTTGAATTCTTAACCCAAACTAGATGATAGAGACAACCCTTAGAGATCATCTTTCTGGCTTTAAGGTAAGAAATGAATAGACCCATAGGCGCTAAACTACTACCCTTCCATTATATGATTGGTTCGTCTAGAAACTGAAAATGAACAATCCTAGTTCTACAATCGACTGAGGCATAACAAGAATGTAACCAATCCATGCCTAGAATGATATCATAATCTACCATTTCTAACTCTACAAAGTCTGCTGAGGTGACTTTCTGAGAGACTGTGATAGGGCAATTTTTGTATAGTTGACTAGCTATAACTGGGTCACCAACTGGAGTAGAGACTAAGAAAGTTTCTAAAAGAGTTTCTGGACTGACACCTAAGATTACTTCTATATAGGGAGTTACAAAAGACAAAGTAGCCCCTGTTGTCTTTCCACTGAGGGTACCATATGTGAGTTACATCCGTAAGCTGGTAGGATGCCAATTTCCCCTATCACTACCAATCACTTGCATCACTCCAAAGATTTTCTTGACCTCATCTATGAAGTTTTGGGGATCCTTCCTAACTTGTGACCCTAAAAACTCAAGAGGATTCATCCTATCAAAATCTTGAACTCTAGCTGCAGTTGACCCAACATTGTTATTAGTAGGAACTGAGACCTTCTGACAATTCTGATTGGCTACACTCTGAGCCAAAAGTTGGATCGCATTTTTGAAACTCTGCATTTGAAACCTTATGGTCCAGGACTGGAGGAAGTGCAGGTGTGTTGCATGCATTAGCATTCTGTTGGTAAGCTCTACGAGGAGGCATGATCTTAAGCGCATAACGACAAATTAGAACGAGGAAATTGGATCATACCTCACGCACGATAAGAGTAACAAAGAGAGGAAATTTTCTTAAAACACTTCGTAGCCTCCCTTTCATTAGATGTGGTGCACTTCACACCCATGAAAAGGACTCTACTTAGTGCAGCTTTTCAGACATTCTAGGACACTTAAACCTAATGCTCTATTACCAAGTTTGTCATTCCTCGAAGCTACACCCCAGGATGCAGACACGGGACCTAGGATCACCAGTGACCTAAGCTAACCATGCTGGCATATCATAAGCATACTAAATAAACTTAAGTGAAGAAATATAGTGCGGAAGCTAAATCATAAGATATACTGAAATGATGGGGAATACCCATAATCTATCTAAATATATAAAAGAAACTGAGAGTTTGACAACAGCTGCAAGGTCAAACTCAAATATTTAAGCTGAATCTAACTATGTCTGAAAATAGCCTCTAACTGACTAGAAGTGTTGGGACATGCCCCAGCTAAATCTAGCAAAAACTAAAACTAAAACTAAAAACAAAGGAAACATATTAATCGTCCTCGGAGAATGAGGACTCACCACTTATACTGATGAGCTGAAGATCGAGAAGTGATCTATGTGTGACCTAGAGCGGAGAACCTGAACCTACATCACGAGAAGATGTAGCATAGAGTATGCGTTTGTACTTGAAAGGTACTGATCATGGAGGATCGAATAAAGTTAAACAATAAGCATAACTAAACCAAAGCATATATCTGACCGATGATAAGAGATAATCATAATACTATACTGAGAATACTGAATATGAACTAACTGAATGTGATGGCCATGTTTATAACATGCTGAGACTGAAATTTGACTGTAACTGATAACATGGTAAATGCAATAGAATCTGACTGTAAGGGAGATACTAATGAACGACATAAAATCACATTAGCTAAATGTGGATTCTGATGTATACGCCCCATCAAGAGTGATCTAATATACCCTGCCAGAGGTATACATGAATGATTGGCGTGATCACTAAAATGTAATGCCCACAGAGAGGACTTATAAGCCTATGGTGGCACGTAGTTCTGGGACTATTCGGGTATGTTGAACCTTAGTCCACTTGGTATTAAGTTATCCCAAATAGCACAAATGCATAATCAATATTATGACTGAAATGTAGAAGTACTGGATAGCTCGATTACTGACATGCAAACTGTCAGAATGCAATAATTATTACTGATAATGTGACATTCGTAAACTGAAGCATGTATATCTGTTTAGACTGACCTAGCATGTGTAATTCTTGAACTAAACAAATCTACATAACTAGGGTTCTTAAATATCATAGAAGAAACTAAGGAATAACATGATAAAATGATTTGAATCATTCTAATAGCTAAAACCCAAAAATTTCTAACATTCAAGAAACCCTAGGTCTAGATAATATTAAGGGAATCAAGATTCTGACTGAAATCTAGGGACCTGGTGGGTGAAAGGAACCCACTAGTGAAATCCCACATACCTTGTGACAAAATTCACGAAAAAATCATTTGATTTCGGGGCTGGAGGATTCGGGGCTGAAATCCCACTGATGTGACTGATCGACGATTTGTGGACTGACCATCGACTTTAGAGGATGGATTCTGGAGGGTCTTGAGGGTCTCGACCTACAGACTGATCGACGGTCTGTGGACTGATCCACGATCCGTCCTGTCAGTTCATCGATCGACTTCAGAGGCCAGGTTCCGAGGCCCTGATCCATGGACCTGGACCACGGTCCGTGGGTCATGCCTTAGAGGAATTTTTTGGGTGATTCTAGGGAGGGCTGCTGGTGCCCATCCACAGACCACCAGGACAGACAGTGGGTCACCCTACGGTCCATAGGTAGCAACTGTGGGTTGCACCTGCAACTTGTGTAAATCTGCTTGTTCAGTGTGTTTTTGAATACGGGGTGTTACAAAATTGATTGATGACTTACTTACTCACTCAAAAGTTATTTCGATTACAATTTATTGGAATACAATGTGGTTCATGCCCCAATTCGTCCACTTCTTACTAAATTTTAATTGCTTTATTTGTTCTTTTATAAATTTTTAGCACCTATTAAAATTATATTTTTTCTATATTACACCAACATATAACATATCTAATAAGAAAAACCATTCTTTAAAACAGTTTGATAAGATAATCCATGGGTCAATCTCGCTAAGATATTAGGGTACCTTTTTAACGGCTTGGATTAAAATGGACATAGCTGATAAATAGATGAATTATACCATACTAGGACGGATTGTACTAGTTATATTTAAATAGGCTAATTTTGTCACTATAGTTAGACCAACTTATAAATCTATAACCCTTAACATATGAATAATTAATACAAACATTATATTATCTTTATCTCTTATAGTATGCTAACTAAAAATGTTAAAATGAAAAATAATAATAATATACCTCACATATGATAAACAATAAGTATCAAATTAACAATGTAGGGTTAGATGAAACAAAGGATGAAAGATAATATAGAATAATATGAGTTTTGAATCAAACTATTTCAAATATGTTTTAAATTAAATCCACATTGCGATGTATTTTTGAAACAAGGAACATGATAACAATACTATATTTCACTTCATAAATGTTTTAACTTCATTTAAATAAGATAATTGATTAGTAGTAACTAAATCGTCCTATATTTTTCTTTTGAACTCTTCTAGCAAATCTGGATGGTCTTTGAGAACTACGACAACCTACAGAAAAAGTACTTATAAACAAGAACACGAGGGTTGTCCATAATATCTATATACTCAAATTATAAATACTGATCACTTTATCGTACACCTCTTTGGAGTTCTTGGACCCGTTTTTAAACATTAAAAAAGTATCTATGAGATCACAGTAACTTTCTAACCGTTCCAGCAAAAATTATATTACAAGAGAATTAGTAGTAGAAGATGAAATAATAACTACTGAACAATTATGCCTTGAACAACCAAAAACATTAATAAATACTAAAGAAACAACGGAAAAAGAAATAATTATTGGAGGAATACCAATAGTGATAAATTGATGGACAATGAGATACAAAAGCTAAAGACTAATGAAGATAATCTGAAGTCTAAAGCAATTTGATGATGAATTAGCCACTACAACTATGGAAAATTTATATAAATACGAAATAGCTATAAGATATGAATTAGCAGTATGACAACCGAAGTTGAAGAACAAAATAAAGAAAAAATTATAAATAGGAATTTAATGACAAAATTAGCAATATGCAATATGTGTTATATAGATGAATATACATGTGCATTCAGAGAATTTTATTATAAAGGAACATATAATACAGGAAGTTATGAGGCAATAAGTTAGGAGTTAAGTTTTTTAATGTAAAAAGGTAGAACTTTTATTATTAATATCATAAGGTAACATAAATGTAACTTTTGTTTGTTTCACAAAATTGAGTGCTTGTTCCATGAAATATGTTATGTTATCTTTATCATTCAGGAATATTTCATAGCCCTTGGGCAAAAAATGATTTAAACCAAGGAGTAAATGAGAATGTCTTTAAATAAATATTTCTCCTTTTTTATGACACCAACAGTAACTATTCTGTCAAAAAAATTGAAGACTTAGTTCCACATAAATGATCAAATAACAATAGAAATTAATGATGATAGACAATAGGAAAATTGTAATAGGAAACCTTTTGCTCTTAAAGTCCATCATAATGACAATGAACTTGATATATTTCTCACTTTGATTTGGAAGCGTGTCCTTAACTTGTCTCAAGTAAGAGAATGCCTCATCAATTGTCCTTTTTTTCTTTCTAGAACCAACTCTATCAACAACACTATCGCCACTTATATTACCCAGACCACCTTAAGAAACTTATGATTGACTTTGACACATAGAACCATAGCTAAAAGTTGGCGGTAAAATTTATTTGTCCAATTGTTTAGTATAGAGTAATGTTATACTCTCATCCACTTGAAATCAATATTTATCTTTGGATTAAAGAAAAAAAAATTAAAAGTTCATTCAAAATCGTCAAATCCTTTGATATGATAGAACTAAATAAATAGTGGTATTGTTGATATGTTGGAGCCATTAAATTAACAAAGAATTATCCGAAAAATAAAAATCAATCTAGATCAACTCTAACAACACAACATAGGTAACAACCCAATCTTTTTCTTCCGTTGTGCGTGATAAAGTCGAGAAGAAGACAAAAAATTAATTTTAAATACTCTAAGTTGTTAAGTTATAAGAAAGACTGGCATCAAACAATTCTTGATCACTAACATACACATACTGTACATCATAGGAATTTAAAATAACTAATTTATCAACAATTCACCTAAACCAGTTATGTACGTACAAACTCGATCCGAAAAAAATGAACATAAGACAAAGATCTTACGAATCTCTGTGGGAAAACCCAAATAGAGAGTCATCTCTCAATCTCTTCATGTTGCAAATATAGAACAACAAAAAGAAACTTTATAGTAAAAATATCAAACAACAAATGATCCATTTTCTAAACGTACTCACCTTTTGAGAAAAGTATGCAAAATAAAAAGTCTCAAAAGATCTATCAACGAGAAATAGATATGAATCTATTTTTTAGATGAGAGAAAATCAAAAAGTATTTCTTCAGATTAGTTGTCTCTAAAACACACACAAGTTTGAGAAATAAAGAGGTAAATGGTAAAAAAGTGAGGAAAAAAATAAATTGAGAAAAAAAATATTGCTATTGTATATCTCATGTACTTCTAATATCAAATTATACACATCTGTATATTGTATCAACAAAATTTTGTCAATATTCAAAAAAGGTAAAATTATAAAATGAGCTTAAAATAAGTAATAAGAGTTCCTATTTTGAAATTATGTTAGATTTTTTTTCATCACTATAGATTAGGATAAATGACAATTATGAGAATTCCACAACGCGTTATTAGTCCTTTCTGTAGAATTTTGAGTTTATTAATAAATTTGCAACTAATGCATTTCACCTTATATTTTCGAAATAATTGTGCGATTAATAATTTTCTCACAAAAGTCTAAGACTACGTTGGAAATTTAATATTTATAATTGAACTTCAATTTTTGCAAAGAGGAATAAGATTACAACATATTGTATATAGTAAGAACTATACAATGTTGAATTGGATGACTTAATGAGAGTCATTTAAATGATTTCACCAAATGAAATAGAATACTTTGGATAATGGATAAGTTTACAGTCATTTGAATCTATTTCAAAAGAAAAGAATATTATGTGATCACATTTCTTGTAACCAAATCTTATGTGATCTAAACTCTAACTCTCCTCAAGATTACGCGGTAGGTATATCTACCTAATGGATCGGTTATGATAAATTTATTTGAATTTAAGTTAATAAATAGATGAATTAGCGCCTCACCCAAAAGTTATTTTTGTTGAAATTTATTGGGATAAAATGTGGCCCATGACCCAATTCGCTCACTACTTACTATGTTTGTATTGCTTTATTTGTTCTTTTATAATTTTTTTGTACCTATTAAAATTATATTTTTTCTTTATTATACCAACATATAACATATCAAATAAGAAAAATTATTGGTTAAAATATTTTGATAAGATGGGTCAATCTTGCTAAGATATTGGTGTATGATTTCACGTATCAGGACACTTCATCCAATACTAAGTGCCAACGATTGTGAGTAGTAATGTAACCCAACTAGTGAGTTGGGGTCGAGTCCCAAGGGAGTGGTTCGTACTCAAGAATCAATAGAAAAGCATAAACATGCTCAAGTCAATCATAGCTAAAAACATTTACGAAGAAAAATATAATTCAAGTTTTGGGTGACACAAGTGGCAAATATCAAAGGGGGTTTTGTAATCAATTATCAACTAAGACAACAAATAATATGAAAATAAGAATATGGAGACGGGATTCTTGGGATGTGATTGGATTATGCGGAAAGGTAAACAAGTGGGTAATTGTATTTAATAGTAAACAGGTGCAAATCAGTGAATAAGCTAGACTTTAGTGGGGTAAACTTTCTCTCGAACAATTTACTCCGAATCAAATTGGTTTCTCTCGAACACCAATAAGCGGCAATCAAGCACAACCTTCACTTTAGTCCATTCACTCTCTCGAGCTGAATGTGTGGAAAAGGGTTTAGGATTCACTCTCTCGAGCTGAACCCATGACAACCCAATACCCACAGACCATTAATTCAGTAATTTTGGTTTTAAAACCACTCTCTCGAGCAAGCCAAAAAAACACAGTTTAGATTGTATTTGCAACTACAACCCATTTAATTCAACCACATTTACTAAATGAAATCACTTTTAAACATCAAATAAACTATTAATTAACAATACCCAACAATTATATCAACTCATAATCACATAATCACACCCCAAGAATTAGATTTTAGCTAGACATGGTAAAAAGATAGAAATTGATACCGAAATATGTTTCCAACAACTAGGTACGATTAATAATGTCTTTACAAATGTCTAAGATGAAGAATCTTCAACACCCACTTCCAATTTCATAGAAATGTAAATCTTTAAAGATAAGGAAAAATGTCTCCAAAAACAGTTATAAGTTCTAAAACTTAATAATACACTTTGTAACACCTCAGAAATCAGACCCAAATTTTTTTCCAGAAAATCAGAAGCTACGGGCACCACCTACAGACCGTGGGATGACTTACAGTCCGTGCTGGTGGTCCGTAGATAGACACTGCAACCTAGCTCAGAAAAATCGGCTAAGTCTCGACCCACAGACAAACCCACGGTCCGTAGGTCAGACCACGGTCCATGGTCTGTGTCCGAGGATCAAGACCTCCTTTACCCAGCCTCTGACATGAACTATGGTCGACCAGCATGGACCGTGATTCGATCTACGGTCCGTAGGTCTTACCGTAGGTAAGGGTCAACTGCCAGTTAGATGAAAATTGTTGATGGATAAATTTCATATGGTCATAACTTTTAGCACAAATGGAATTATGTGTTCCAAGACCAATGATATGATAGATAATTGAATCCTCTTTCCAACTCCACCGAGTTTGCTAAATTCCGACCTCCGAGTAAAGAGTTATGCTCATTTTAGTGAAGCCATGTCGAGCAAACTCGATCGACGGACCGTCTATTGATTGACGGTCCGTAGGTCCAATCCGTCGGTCACTCCGACAGCAATTAAGTCAGGGGTCTTTTGGTCTTTTCCTATTTCGTTTAACCCCTAAGATACGTCGTTTAGACCCTAAATCATGAGATTTTAGTCAGTTTAAGCCTAGAAACATAACTAAAACTTACCTAAGTTAAATCATTAATCAAACTTAGAAGAATTAGAACGTTAAGAGGAGAAAAGAGGTCAAGAACCCTAGTTCAAGAACGCAGCAAGGTTCCATCAGTTCCAGCCCAGAAATCAAAGGATTTCTCCGTGAAATTCGTCACCAGGTATATGGGATTTCACTAGTGGGTTCCTTTCACCCATTAGGTCCTTAGATTTCAGTCAGTTTCTTGATTCCCTTATTATGAATAGACCTAGGGTTTCTAGTATTACAGCAGATCATCATGAATTAGTTATTAACATGTTCCAAATCAGATTATCGTGTTATTGCTCAGTTTATTGCATGAATTTCAGAACCCTAGATATGTATTTCTTTAGTTCTTGAATTACACATGCTAGGTCAGATATTTCAGTTATTCA
>JAJOOS010011236.1:0-21498 GCA_029582725.1 Solanum chiquidenum | reverse complement strand
TGCCTTGGCTGCTGATCTACGGCCACCATCTACAGAGCGTCAATAGACCTACGGTCCGTAGATCACTCCGTAGATGCCCTTTTCTGCATCTCTTTCAGCTGTCTCTTTACTTTCGCGCCTGAACATCTTTCCTGCAAAATATGATTAAAAACACATAAAAACCGATACTAAAAGGCCCTAGACACACACAACTTATAAGTGAAATGTATTAGAAATACCGTAAACTCACGGTATATCAGTAGTGTTTGCTCTTAAGATATGGCGGCATTACCTTTATTGTGTTAAGTGTGAAGTGTTTACTGATCATCATAGTTTGCAACATGTGTTCACTCAAAAGGATCTGAATTTGAGATAGCGAAGGTGGATGGAGTTACTTAACGATTATGATGTGACCATTCAATAACATTCGGGCAAGGCTAATGTGGTGGCAGACGCTTTGAGTCGACAAGTGGCGAGTATGGGTAGTTTAGCTTGCTTGAGTGTATCCAAGCGACCTTTGGCTAAAGAAATTCAGACCTTAGAGTCTAAGTTCATGCAGTTGGGCATCTCATAGAGAGGTGGGGTGATAGCTAGAGTCTAAGTTCATGCACTTGATTGAGAAATTATTTGCGGAGTCTCATGGTTCGCGATATTCTATTCATCTAGGTGTGACCAAGATGTATCAAGATTTGAAGCAAATTTATTGGTGGTCGGGCATGAAGAAAGACATAGCGGAGTTTGTAGTGAAGTGTCAAAATTGTCAACATGTGAAATATGAACATCAAAGGCCTACAAGTTTACTTCAACCAATGCCAATTCTGGAATGGAAGGGGGAAATAATAGCCATGGATTTTGTTGTTGGTCTTCCCAAGACCTTGGGGAAATTTGATTCTATTTGGGTAGTGGTTGATAGATTGACTAAGTCAGCCCATTTTATTCCGGTAAGAATAGATTATAATACTGAACAATTGGCTAAGGTTTATGTGAAAGAGATAGTGAGGTTGCATGGGGTGCCCCTCTCTATCATCTCAGACCGTAGTACCCAATTCACATCCAAGTTTTGGAGGAAAGTGCATGATGAATTGGGCACATAACTCACTTTTAGTACAGCCTTCCATCCATAGACAGACGGACAGTCAGAGAAGACTATTCAAGTGTTAGAAGACATGTTGAGGGCATGTGTGGTTGGCTTTGGAGGGCATTGGGATAAATTCATACTATTGTGTGAGTTCTCCTATAATAATAATTATCACTCCAGCATTGATATGGCACCATTTAAGGCACTATATGGGAGGGGATGTAAGTCACCCATAGGATGGTTTGAGGTTGGAGATGTGAAACAATTGGGGTTGATTTAGTGAGGGATGCTCAAGATAAAGTGAGGAGTATTCAAGCCAGGCTTTTAGCATCCAGAGTAGACAAAAAAAGTATGCAGATCATGAGGTAAGAGACATTGTGTTTCAAACCGGTGAGAATGTTCTTTTTAAGGTATCACCCATGAAGGTGGTGATGAGATTTGGTAAGAAAGATAAGCTAAGTCCTAGATACATTGGCCCATTTGAGATTCTTGAATGTGTGGGACCGGTAGCATATAGATTGGCTTTGACTCCTTATTTATCGGGAGTTCATCTTGTATTTAATATGTCTATGTTGAAGAGGTATCATGGTGATAGGGATTATATCATTAAGTGGGACTCAATTTTGTTAGACAAGGACCTCTAAGATGAGGAGGAACCAATTGCAATTCTTGATCGTGATGTGCGCAAGTTGAGGACCAAAGAGATTAAGTCCGTGAAGGTTCAATGGAAGCATCGTCCAGTTGACGAAGCTACTTGGGGAACCGAGAGGGACATGCGAGACAAGTATCCCCAATTGTTCATCGATTCAGGTACTAATTCATTCCTTAGTTTATTTTCCTAAGTTTTGTCACTCGGGGACGAGTGATGGGTAAATTGGAATCTATTGTAACGACTAATTCCCGTCATTATAGAAAAGGCAATGGAGGAAAATTTAGTGCCAGGAATTTTTTTTGTAGTATTTGGATTTTCCCAACCTAATCCAAATTTGGACGAAATCAGAGTCTTTGAGGTGTAGGAAAATCTGGTAACAATCGGGTGAATCATTTATTATTTTGACTACATGAGTGGTTAGATAACTCATTAAGGAATACGTAAGACTTTATGGAATTGAATTCGGGTGAGTAGAACTCCTAGAATCGATCTTGGCATAAAGGGTATTTTCTGAGCGTCGTTGGTTAGAGGTATGTTGTGAAATGGGAATTTTGGAATTCTTGATTTAGCTCTATATCTCATGTAACCAACATTGGCGCCGCTTTTTTCCACTTTGGCGGGGCCGCTACAGCGGGGTGATGCCTGCTGTGTCGGGCTCGATGCGAATTAAAGTCGTTAATAAACCCCTAAACGACCTCATTATGCACTTTTTGACTTTTAGATCTAAGGAACGAACCCAGGTGACTCCTACTCATTTTTCACCATTCTTGAGGCTAAAGGTAGGCTTTTCACTCCCCAAATCCATTTTTTGATCCGTAGAACGTAATAGAATGGGTGAATATTGATGGGGGAGGGTTTTGTTATAGACTCTATGGTGGAAACAACCCTAATTTGGATAATTGGGATCATAGGTTTGATCTAGGGTTCATAAAATTATAGTAATCTGGGTAATTAATGATTGTTTTTTTATTCCCGTATTATATTGATTGTTTTTAGACCAAGAACAAGCGGAACGAATCCAGAAAGGGAAGGATCAAGTTTCTTAGGGTTTCAAGCTTGTTTCGAGGTAGGTGATGGTTGTGATTCTATGATTGTGTGATGTATGCTTGTTCTTGCTTCAATATGATACTTGCATATGTATGAATGTTGCAACGTTGATCACATTTGTTGTAAATGAGATAGATGAATGATGATTACCATGAAATCATGACTTAAATGTATGATCTTGAATATATACTTGTGTTTGTTATTGTGGTGTGTTGAATGGATCGGTTGCCACGTTCCGGCATAACTTACTTGGATCGATCGCCACGTTCCGGCATAACTATGAGATCGGTTGCCACGTTTCGGCATAATTATGGGATCGGATACCACATTCCGGTATGCTAACCGCTTGGGTTTGGGTTCCATGAGAGGACCAATGATTTGATATAAATGTGAAGTTGTTCATTGTTCGTAAATAGTGATAATATTGTATATGTTGATATTTATGCATGTGATTTATAATGTTGTCTTGACTTGCTTATGTTGCACTAGTGGGATAGCCGCGTGATCCTATCAGTACACTGTGTTTGTGTACTGATATTGTACTTGCTCTTATTTTTGTTGAGTACAGGGCATCTTCAAGCAGCTACTGATAGACCTCGCTTAGGAGATCAGTGATCGTCACTTCGAATTCAAGGGTGAGCCAATTCTTTCGGGCTGCCATGAGTTCTCTTTCGTCCATGTCCACATTTCCGGATTTAGACATTTTTTTAGTTACTTCATTAGTATGGGGTTGTATCCCTTATTTTCCAAACTTGGTTTATTGTTAGATGGTTTGGTACGTTGACTTTCAGGTTCTAGGTTAATTCTTCCGCATTGTTAGTTGTTAGATCTTTTGTTGAAGTTTATGGGAACTTCAATTTTTAGCTATTATTTCTACTTTCATATACTTACATGCCTTAGTTTTGGTTAGTTGCTTGGTTTGGGTTGTAGTAGTGGTTCTCCCACCGGAGTGTTAGTGAGGGTGTCAATCACGACGGTCTGGGTCGTGACAAAATCTCATAGTGAAACTCAATTGAAAAGAAAGCTTTCAACTCAACTTTGTGCTAGGGGATTCCGGTGACCTTAATTCTTATCCAAAATCATTCCCAACACTAAATAATTGAACTTAACACCTATGAACAATTAAGAGTCAGTCAATAAAATCTTATTCAGAAACAAAAAATGGTTCGAGTCTTATGTTAGAAATTTTTGGGGTGTTACATATTAATCGATAGATAAATACAAATATGAAGGGGGACATCTATCCAAAAACCTTCATGTTTTGAGTTTTTATCTAGGTTGAACATCAAAAAGTTCATTTTCAAAGGGCGAAGAGCATCCGTGGGAGGGTCGCTTTCACTAAAGTAGGTTTTGTAACTTTGAAGAGTGCATGCATGCCTGGCTAGCACACCTTGCTCTTCAATGTCTGCTAGTCATTACATGCTAAATATTTATAGGTAATCTTTCTAATATTTTTAATATTTTATTTTTATAGTTATCCAGAAAGGATTTGGAGCAGTAGTAGTACTAATAATACATGAGTTATGATCTTCGTAATGCTTATTTTCGTACTTATATTATTATGGTGGTTCTCATTTCTTGTCCTCCAAATGTTCCATATGAAGAAATGGTACGCTTCCTGCCAATTTAATGATGTTTTTTTGAGGGGAAAACTTAGGTCTGTGAGTCTAAGTAGCCAACCGCCCCCACCATTATTTATACTATGATTTATTGCATATATAACTTCCAAGTCTAGCCACATTTTTCTAACTGTCTCACATTCTAGGAATATGTGGGTGATAGTTTCGGGAGTGTTGCATATATGGCATAGCTTACTAATTTCTATTCCAAAGTTGCTTAGATAGTCCGGTGTGGGGAATCTATTATGTTGTCACCGCCAAATGAAGTATTTTATTTTATTTAGGCCTTTTAGTGACCAAATCCATGCAAATTCATATTTTGGTTGAGGGGTTTCAACATTGTTTTTTATTAGAAAATGATATACACAGTTTATTGTTAGGACTCCCTTATGGCTAGGCCTCCAAGTGGCTTTGTCCTTTAGTGCTCTGTTTGTATAGGTACATTGTAGGAGGTCTTTTTTAGCGCTTTAATTAACTCGAATGTTATAGGTCCTCTTTCGTCCTGGACATACTTGGACAAGAATGTTCCAATTTTGAGGTCTCTCCCATTTATGTGGAGTGGGCCATGTAGTAGCTCTCTTATTGTTATATTGTTAGGTAGCCATCGGTCATGCCAGACAATCAATCCTACCATGAGGTTTTTTGATTGTCTACTACTATTAACCTTTTCTACAAACATTCCATACTACCAAAAGGTTTTTTCTACTATTTACCTTTCATTTTTAGAAACTGTTATGAAATATATCGTTATTTTTATTAATTATTTTTGTATCACTTGCATCGAAATCTGTTTATAAGGTTATTACATTATAAATTTTGTTCAAACTAATATTTTTTAGAAAAGTTGTTCATTTGTCAAATTATAGGACAGCATTAACTTATTTACTCAATCAATATTTTTTAATTTTTCTATTTTAGACGAAATTTATGTTTTTTTATAGATGTTAAATAACAAAAATACTATGATTTTTAAAGAAGTATAAAAAGAGAAGATAAAATTGATTATGCAATGATAACACTCAATTTATCCTCAAGACAAGTAAGAGAATAAGCAGTCGTTAGCAATAAATAACCCAACTAAGAGTCGGGGAAGAATCTCACAGGGACTTGTTGGCTAGCTTATGATGGTTTCCTGTCCCAATTCAACATATTCCTTTTTTTGCTCCTGCTTGGTAGCAGGCTTGTGTGCGAGCTTGGTCCGGTTTCGATTCCTAAAGCCCATGGTGTTCTCGCTGTCCCATCACTATATAGTGTGGTTGGCGACTTTGAAGGCTTATCCGCTACGAAGCACCCCGTTTGTTGATTATGCCCTTCTTGGTGATGATATCCTAATCACCGACAAGAAGGTTAGTGCAAAGAATTCAATTAGAAAATTAGGAAAGTGACCTATATCCCATAAATACATGTTTGTACCTAAAATTCAATATTTTTATATAGTTATTTTCTTAAGCCCTCTGAATAGGGAAAATCTATGTCTTTAAAATTGTGTTGCTTAAATAACATACTTCATTCAGGATGACAGAATTTATTATGATAAGTTATACCTTCAATCTTTCAGTTCCACATGTATATGATAATTTCAAATAAAACATTTAATATTTCAGTCTCAGATTTCAATTATTGAGCTATCTAGTATTATCAGTATTATGTGGTTTACCCGTATAATTTAGTTTGGGGTATTACTTAACAAAAAATAGACATCTGGATGAAATCTTACCCGTCAATTAAGATTGAGACCTTTAGTAGCAATCCTTAAGTCTCAGTACTATGTGACAACGTAGGTTTTAAGGGTCACCCGTCAGACCAGGACTGACACCTTAGGACTTTTTGGACATTAGCTTAGTAGATGCACATTAGATAATGTTCGTACCCTGGCAAAGTGCAAAGCACCTTTTCGACTGGGTACAGGTTGGACTCCGTTTAGCTCAAATGGAGTATGTCGATTAATGTATCTCCCACCCTTCAGGTTTAGATAATTGATGACCTTGTATTTTAGTTTACTCAGCACAATGTTGATTAGTACATGCTTATAATTATTACTTGATCATTGCATCAACTAATTTATTTTAGTTTTATATTCAGTTCAACATCTTAGATTTATCATGTTTAGTTTGTTAGATTATTGTGTCTATCTCACATATTCAATATATCCAAAGTATTACACACATACTCTTTTGCGCTATATTGACTTATAATATAGATTCATACTCTCAGTATCCAACTTGCAAATAGTACGATTGTTGTATCATCTCAACAACTGAGCTTGGTGAGTCCTCATCTTTCAAGGACAAGAGCTATTGTTACTTCATTATGTTAATCTTTTAGTTTAAGATAGTTAGAATTAGTTGGAGGTGTGTTGCAATAACTCATCTTAGTAGAGGCTTCAGACAGTCACACGGTAGTTTTAACTTTAGGATTTCTTCAAATGAATTCTATTTTGACGAATAAGTTGTTTTGTATTTATCTCAGTTTAGCTTCTGCATTAGTTATCTTCAGCTATTATTTGTATGAATCATATTGTTATGCCAGACCATGTGTTAGTTTGGGTCACTTGTGGTTCTAAGCACTATTTTACGACTACAGGATAGTCTCGAGTCGTGACAAACTGAGAGTGTGTTTGAGAAAATATGTTTTCAAAAAAAAATCAGTTAATTCATATTATTATTTTAGAAAAATAAACTTCATCAAAATGAGAAAAATAACCTATCAAATGATAATAGGAAAAAAATGGAAATAAAGGAAAAAAAATAATTTGTAGATTTATCTCCAAATGAAAACCGCTTAGAGCTCAAACACGAGGAATGAAGCAAGCAAGATACCCATTTTGCCAGATAGGAAACCCTAGGGGCGGAAAAAAGCTAGATAATCAGAGAAGAGACTATGCAACTTTCCTAATCTAGTACATAGAAATGGCTTTCTACCTTCCATGTAGAATTTGAGCTAATTTTTACCTATTTAGGTAAAATACACTTTGTATGGACTGATCCGATTGGACCAACCCTTCTAGTTTTTGTTTCGTTTTTTTTGCTGTGACTGTATTGTTGCCCTTGTGGCTACAATTTGAAAAAAAACAAAAAACAAGGCTCATATGAAAGATATTATGAAAACATTATTGTCATGTTAAACTATTTAATTTGAAAATGTATACAATTTAAACTCTACATCACATCAATAATTTCTTATATATATTTATCCTTTTAAGATGGTATTTCATGGAGAAATGTTAAATATTGTTTTATTAGGCATGAAAATTCTGTACACAATTTTGTTTTTTCTGTTTATAATTAAGGTTGGTGAAAAGATTATGCAAATTATATTATAAAAGTATTCATGTCTATTTCTCCTAATGAAATTAATACGGTAAACAATCTTTGAATGTATTTAATTAATTCCTAATCTATATATGTATGTTTTCTTTAAGCCAAAGAAACAAAAATTCCACAAAAATCAACATTAGCCTATATATTAAGCCAAGTTTTAAAAAATTAAAGGAGATGTAAAAGATCTTTAAATCATATAATCATCAACACCAAGTCATTATTATATAAAGAGAAAGCAGAGCCAAAGTAAATGAAAAATCACAATTTCAAAACCCTAATTAATGAAACTCAATGGAAGTCATGCAAATAAAAAAAATAAAAATTCAAGACCTAACTTTAATACGTTGTAGAATTTTATTTGTTTCACCTCATACCTGAATCAAAACCCAATATGCATAAATCATAACCATTAACTCAAAAATATTCTTGTCTTCAATAATCCATAAATGTTGATGTTATAGCTAATTTAAAATTCGAAACAGCAAACACAAACAATTAAAGTGTAGAAGAACATGAGATTGCGTATTTATATAGAATAGAATAGTAAAGAAGAAAAGAAAACAATAGGTCATGATGAAATGTTATGTTAAGTTGTAAGATTTTGTGTGGAGAGACGTGGTGGTTAGAGGCATGAAGAACATGAGTATTTTGCTTAATAATTTGTCAAAACCATTCTGAAAGTACACTTTAACTATGCTACATTGCATTTCTTAAGTATGCGGATGTTTTAGAATGAGTTTGAAGGAATACATTTTTTTAATGAGCGTGAAGGTGAAATTCAAATTATTATGATCGGTGAAAATATATTTTAAGCGATACAAGGCAAATAAGAGTGATTATTCTAAGTGAATATATCTTGTCATTTTACTACGGATGGTTTTTAATTTATTTTTACAGGATTTTGTTCTTATTATTCATTAAGGATGGTGAAAAGGTCAATCCAACTATAAGGGCATTCAAGTCTATTTCGCCAAATGAAACTGATACAACAAAAAAATGAATGTATTTAATCGATTTCTATATCTTTTGTTTTCTCGAACTAAGCAGTATCAGAATTTATAATTAAGTAAATAAAAGTGTGTCTTCTATAAAAGTTCATTTTTTTAGATTGGATATACAATCACATATTTCAACATCAGAGCTGACAAAAATACTATTCTTGAGTACTCACTCCCTATAGAAAAATTGTAGTGTAAATAGATAATATTTATGTATTATATGTTGATTTTTTTTCTTCATGTGCTTACTTCTTTATATTCTAATTTTAAATTACGTTATCATGTTTCTGATTATTTTTTAAAAATAATAATTTACAATCGAATTTGTATATATGTCATGCTTTTGGATCTTTAATTTGTTAGCACACGACATATCTGATAATAAAACATATTACTTACTATTATTACGTTTTTTTGTTTCTTAGTCTAAAGTATTATATACTCATGCATTTCTTGCCTCATTGTTTTACTGAATGATAAAAATGGTTAATAAAACATTCTAGTTGCTATCATTATGTTCTTTTTTCTCGTTTTTTAGACTAAAGTACTAATGCATTTCTTGTATTTTTTACTGAATAATAATGATGATTCTCGAAACAACAAATATGTCATGCTTTTGTATATCTAATTTGATAGCACACGTTATATATGATAATAAAACATAGTACTTGCTATCATTATATTTTTTCTTAGACTAAAGTACTCATGCATTTCTTGCGTTTTTTTATTGAATAATAATGGTGATTCATGGAAAAATAAAAATATCTTGTTTTTGTATCTCTAAGTTGCCAGCACACGTTATATCTGGTAATAAAACATACTACTTGCTATCATTATATTTATTTTGTTACTTACTATAAAGTATTCATGAATTTCTTGTTTTATTTGTTGCTGAATAATAAAGTTTATTTTTGGAATAACAATAAACCCAAATACTTTTTGGAGCTTCTAGAAATTTTGAGTAAAATATCTTTTGGTATTTTTTATTTAATAATTATTTATATAAATCTCAAAACTTAATAGTTAAGGTAGATATTTAAAGAAATAATATAAATTTTCTAAATTTTTTTATATATCTAGAACCATCTATTTACTAGTATAAATATGTGTGACCTTAATCAGTTGTAACCAAGCCAGTTCAAAAACGCCTTACTCATTAATAAAGTTCTCCTGCCCAAAATTCTCATTCTCCTTCATGGATACTTCTCTTTTCACCACCCAAAACATGAAAAATTTGAAGAATGAAAAGTCTCATGTTCTTATAGCACTATTCCCAGGCCAATGCCAAATTAATCCATGTCTTCAATTTTTCAAACAATTAATCAATTTAGGCATTGGAGTCACTTTAACCACGAGCCTATCAGCTTTCAGTAAAATAAAAAAACTCCGAAATATTGAAGGGTTAAGCTTTGCTCCTTTCTATAATGGTTATGATGGCAAATTCCAGTTAAGTTCAATTGATGATTTTCATATGTTCTATACTTCTGTAAAGTCCTGTGGCTCAAAATTCATTTTCAATTTGCTCCAATCAAATGCAAAAAATGGTACCCCTTTTTCACATGTCATCTACACTATAATCATGGAATGGGTTGGTTTAATGGCCAAAAAAAATAATATCCCATCTACATTATTTTGGATCCAACCTGCCACAGTTTTTGATGTTTACTATTATAGATTCACAGACTATTCTGATTATTTCAAAAATGGTGATGCTAAGGATAAAATAATAGAGTTACCAGGATTGCCACCACTTAGTCCCATTGGTTTTCCTTCTTTTGTGTTTGATGACGTGGAGAGTTCCAATTGGGCCGTTAAGTCTATTAAAAGGCAAATAGAGATGTTGAGTAGTGAAGAAAATCCAAGAGTTCTGGTGAACACTTTTGATGCTTTGGAATCTGATGCTTTGAGAATTCTAAAGCATGTGACTAGGTGGGAATTGGGCATTTAATTCCTTGAATATTTCTTAATGATTATACTTTTCGAGCTGATATGATTGAGATTACTTCAAAGAAATATATGGATTAGTTGAACTCAAAGGACAAGGGATCAATTATCTACATAGCATTTGGTAGTTACTCTAAAATATCAAGTCAATTGATGGAGGAGATTGGTCACGAATTGCTGAAATGTGGGAGGCCATTTTTGTGGGTGATTAGGGAAGGACAAGATGGGGATAAGATGGAGGACAAGTTGAGTTGCAAAGACGAACTGGAAAAGCAAAGGAAGAGAGTGAGTTGGTGCTCGCAAGTGGAAGTTCTAAAACACCCTTCTGTTGGTTGTTTTTTGACTCACTGTGGATGGAATTCAACTTTAGAGAGCATAGCATCAAAGGTACCTATCGTGGCATGTCCACTCTGGAACGATCAAGTTTGTAATGCAAAACTCATTCAAGATATTTGGAAGAATGGTGTTAGAGTTAATGTTACTGAAAATGGTGTCATGGTAAGAGACGAGTTCAATAGATGTATCACGATTGTGATGGGGGACGGTGAAGAAGGGGAAGAATTGAGAAGGAATGTCAAGAAATGGAGTGATTTAGCTAAGGAAGCTATGAAGGAAAATGGTACATCAAGTGTGAATCTCAAGGATTTTTCTAATGAGATTTTACTTGGTCATAATGAGTACTAAATCACTCATGAATAGATGACTTCAATAAAATAGCTAGTAATCAATTAGTATTTTTAAGAGTTTATTTTTCGTTTCAGAAAAGATAGTGAATTTCTTCGAAATTATTCATAATAAAATTATTTTCTTTGTTTCTGAAATAATTATATTAATATCTTCCTCACTTTAAATTTTATTTTTTTTCTTTCATTGATTTCTTATCTTTTCACTTTCAATTATTTTTAGAAAATTATGTAATTTTTTATTTTTAAAAAAGTGTCCTTTAATTTATATTTTATAAAAAAAATTACACACGTGACAAACACGTGTGTATAAACATAACGAATTTATTTGGTTGAAGGTATCACGTCAGCACAAAAGGTGCACGAATGTAAGAAAAAAATTAGTTCGAGGGATAATAGGCCCTAATTATGTTAATGTGTGTCAATGGAATTTCAGCCATAATTCAGGAAGGGTACTTATGCATTATCAAATATGTACTTATGTCATGGTTTTGAAACTCTTATTTGTTAGCACACGTTATATCTAATAATAAAATATACTACTTGCTATCATTATATTTTTTTGTTACTTATTACTCTAAGTACTCACACATTTCTTGTGTTATTTTTTGCTAAATAATAAAATTGATTCTTGGTATAACAAAGAATTCGAGATACTTCTTAGAACTTCAAGAAAGTTTGAGTAAAATATCTTTTGATATATTTTATTTAATAAAATTTATATTATCTCAAAACTTAAATATTTAAGGTAGATGTTTAAAGAAATATGATAATTTTTTAGATTTTTTTATATCTAAAACTATTTACATACTAGTGTAAGTATGCGTGGCCTTAATCATCTGTAACCAAGTCGGTACAAAAACGCTTTCTTCCTTTACAAAGTTCTCCTTTCAACAATCATCATTCTTCTTCATGGATTCCTCTCTTTTCACCACCCAAAACATAAAAATTTACAAAATGAAAAATCCCATGTTCTTATAGCACTATTCCCAGGTCAAGGACAAATTAGTCAATGTCTTTAATTTTCCAAACTATTAATCAATTTAGGTATTGAAGTCACTTTAACCACAAGTGTATCAAGTTTTAGTAAAAAAAACTCTCAAACGTTGAAGGATTAAGATTTTTCCTTTCTCTGATGGCAATGATGGGAAACTCTAATTATGTCTAATTGATGAGTTCTATTTGTTCTATTCTTCTATAAAGTCTCCTGGGTCAAAATTTGTTTTCAATTTAATTCAATCAAATGCAATATAAAGGTACCCCTTTTTCACATGTCATCTTCACTATTATTATGGAACAGATTGGTTTAGTGGCAAAAAAAAATCCATCTATATTATTTTGGATCCAACCAATCACAGTTTTTGATGTAATATATAGATTCACAGATTATTCTAAATATTTCAAAAATTATGATGCTAAGGATAAAATAATAAAGTTACCGGAATTGCCACCACTTAGTTCAATTGATTTTCCTTCTTTTGTGTTTGATCTGAGAGTACCAATTGGGCAGTTAAGTCTATGAAAAGACAGATTGAAATGTTGAATATTGAAGAAAATCCAAAAGTTCTTGTGAACATTTTGATGCTTTGTGAATTATTGTCACGCCCCGAGCCTACACCCTGGACGTGGACGGCACTCGAGAACTATTGCTGGCCCAAAATGAATCCTTGGCCTGGCTCAATACTCTCAGTGGAAAACTTTACTCAACATTTAAAAGAACTCAAAAGATAAACTCATGTAATAAACTCAGAATGTTGTAAAGGAACATTCAACTGGCCAAATAGGCAACTCACGTCATTAAACATATAAAACTGAAAATGGAAAAGACTCATGAACTACTATCTATCTATCTATGAAGCCTCTACTAACTGAGATAGATGTCAGGACCAGACTCATGATATACTAATAACAAAATGAAATAACTGAAAGTAAATAAGCGATTCTCCGGAAGCAAAGAGGCTCTCCAAACATCTCTGTAACTCAACTGGATCAACAAAGCGCTGGATGTTGATCCTTGTTACCTTTATCTGCATCATAAAAGATGAAGGCCAAATGGTGTCAGTACATGAAATGTACGAGCATGCGAGGGGAAATCTAAACATGACATACGCTTGAACAAGAACTGAAGAAACAACTTACCTCGTCTCAACTCAACTCAACCTCAACTCAACCTCAACTCAATTCAATATAAAGAAATAACAGTAATGCAATATAAAGAAAATCTTTTAAAATAGAATATGATAACTCAATGTATTGGAAAATACAGTATAACTCAATTTGTACACAAAACTACAAAGTAAACTCTGTTTGGGAGATTCTCTAACCGACAACCATCACTATGAGCTATGTGATGATACAACGTCTAGCCCACGCTGCCAGAACTGTCCTATACTTTGTCGGGGTATAGAACTCCTAAACTAATAAGTGGATTCACTAGTCTATGCTAAGAAGAAATAAGGAATCATTTAAAAAGTATGACCCTTTCTACCCACGTTGGCTACATGGTTTATGGGGGCAGTGAATTGTTAGAACTCTCCCCCATATTGGTGCTCAATACTACTCCAAAAATATAACTTAGCTCATTATGTTTCAAAGAAAACATTTCCTCTTCCTCAACTTTAAGATTATTACTCAAAAGTTTTCTCTAAAAAGATATAATACTTAAAACTGCTCATGAACTCTTCTAGAAATCGGTGTTTCCTCTCATCTTAAATGTGGAAACATTTGCTCTTGGGAATACTTAGTTCCCATATATCATTTTAAATAAAATCAATTCGATCCTACTCTTCCTCAAACTTAAATGATCAAGTCTTAAAATAAGTTTAAAAGCTTTGTAAAAGACTTTTTAAAATGACTCGAAGAACTCTCTAGACTTGACTCTTAACTCTACCTTGAATTTGAATTATGAAGTCAAGGTTATTATTCATGTTATGAATGATTTCTAGATGTTTAAAATTAGTTTATAGTAGTTTGAATCAAGTAGAAAATCTAGGTAATATTTGAGGGAATGTACGCGGTAAGAAGGACGGAAGGGTTGGGGACCTGGCGACCCTGGCACAAAGAGTGGCGAAGGGGGACAACCCCTAAACTATAGCTGGTGGGTTGGGGCGCACTGAGTAGCACAGAACCCCAGGGCCCTACCAAAAAAAAAAACCTTGGGGGCGCACTAAGTGGCACGATGCCCCATGCCCCTACCCAAAAACAGACAAATTTTCTTGCTTCATTTTCATGCCTAACTCCTCTAGAATCGAACGATTCTTCTCTAACTCTTATGGATTCTTAGACCCAATATAATTACAGAGAAACCCAGTATAATTTAGTCAAAACAACATTCCAACACAAGATCCTTATCACAAGAAATCAATGAAACCTCATACTTAAATAATAGATCACAAACTTTAAGAAACTCATCAAGAATTTAGCAAGAACTCAATTATACCTAATATTCATAAACGGATTCAAATATATAATCATGATTGGCGTGTGGGTGAACTGCAACACCCCGTAACTAGAAATAGTTAGAATTAGAAAGTATCATTTTTTGAAAGAATAAAAATCTGGAAAATTGGTTAAGTTATGTTTGGTTTGAGTTTTTGGTCAACTTCAAATGACCATAACTCCTAGCTCAAGATGATTTAGGTGTGCTAAAAGATACCTTAGGAAATATCTTTGGATTATCTTTCAAACGCCATCAAGATTACACGATTTTGATTTCGTATGAGGGAGATATGCCCATTTGAAGTCGGGATGTCTAAATAAGGAAAGTCAATGCCGGATTTTAAAGGGGTATTTTGGTCTATTCATTACCCAATTAATTAAATCCGTTTTTAGTAAATTATTTGGGGTCTAAACTGAGTTAGTTCAGTTTAATTAATTGAGAATTACGCTAGGGCTTTAAGAGAAGAGAAAGAGAAGGAAAGGAGAAGAAAATTCAAGACTTCGTCATCTTCGTGAGGAATTGATTGCAGGTCTCATCAAGGAATTGATCCTACAAGGTATGTGAGACTTTCATAACGTTGGATTTGTTCACCCACATTCCAAACATGTTTATTTCAGCATGAATTCATCCTAAAAAGGTTGAAAGTTTGATGTTCTTGATATGTGTTCTTGAAATTATTTTCGTTCTTGGATTGGACTGAGATTGAGGAGTTTTTGAGATTATTGCATCGAATTATAGAGTTGTTTTGAGTTAGGTTCTTAGGTACATTTACTGGGTATCTGAATCTAAAGAGAATTTGGGAAAAAGAACCGAGATTAGGTGAATTGGGGCTGCAAAACAAAGAAGGAAAAAGTCGGGAGAATCTGGGTACCAGATCCGCATCGCGGACATGTTCCTCAGGATGGGAAAATTCTTCGTCACATCGCTGAGCGGTTACAAACCGTTCTGCCTCAAAATTAATTTTGTGACCAAATATTTAAATGCATCTCCGCATCGTGGACTAGTTTCCAGACATTGATTTCTTGATCGTTTCTCATGTTTAACTATCTAAAAACACTCCTAAACATCATGAGATCCTTCCTATCAGAAATCACAATCCTTGAATCCATAAATTCAAATTCAAGGAAAATTAATAGCCAAGTCTAGAGAATTCTTAGAGTCATTTCAAAAGTCTTTTGCAAACGTTTTGACTTTGTTTTAAGACCTAAGTTTTGAGTTGAGTAAAGAGTAAGAGTAAAGTTCTTTTATTTAAAGATTATACGGGAACTAAGTCTTCCCAAGTGTTAAAATGTTTTTACATTTGAGAAAGAAAGGAAACACCAATTTCCAAGAGAGCCCTTGAGCTAGTTTTTGAGTAATTATCTCAAACCACAGAAAGAGTTTTGTTTTAAAAAAATATGATCTGAGTATATTTTGGGAGTAATATTGAGCACCGATATGGGGATGCGAGTTCATAATAACTCAAGTCTCCATAAACCATGTAGTCATCATGGGTAGAAAGGATCATACTTTTTAGATGACTCTTTAATGCTTTTTAGCATAAACTAGTGGATCCACTTAGTTAATGTGTTCAATATGATGGAAAAGTATAGGATAGTTCTGGTAGCGTGGGCAAGACGTTGTATCATCACTTAGGCTCATAGTAGTGGTTGTCAGTTAGAGAAACTCCCATAGTAATTATATTACTTTATTATATGAGTAAATGCAGTTGTTATTGCATTTATTTAACAAATTGAGTTGTTGCTTACTGTCTAAATATTTTGTATAAACTGCACTTTTATTGTTGTTTTACTTTTCATTTGAGTTGAGTAAAGCCAAGGTAAGTGCCCTTTTCAGATTCCTTTCAAGCTTACATCATGTTTTAGTATTCTCCTCGCATACTCGTATATTCAATGTACTGATGCCATTTAGGTTGCATTATTTTATGATGCAGAAATAGGTAACCAGGATAAACATCCAGTGCCTCGTTGAACCAGTTGAGCTCACAGTTTTTTTTTAGCCTCCTTACTATCCGGAGGACTCCTTTTACTTTGTTTTTAGTATTTTAGTTGTTAGGATGATTGTGGGTCTTGCCCCGACATCCCTCTTTGTTTTAGAGGCTTCATAGATGAGTAACTATAGTTCTTTAATTAGTCTTTTCATTTCTGTTGAATAGGTTTAAGACTTGAGTTTCCATTTTGGCTAAGTTTAATATTTCTTTAAGACAATGCATGAGTTATCCTTTTTTAGACTATTTCTTGTGTTTAAGTCTTTTGCTGAGTAAGTAAGTCAGGCCAAGGGTTCACTTGGGGCCAACAATGGTTCTTGAGTGCCAGTCCCGCCCAGGGTGTAGGCTCGGGGAGTGACAAATTTGGTATCAGATCACAAAGTTCAAGAGTCCTAGAGAGTCTATGAAGTCGTGTCTTTAGAGTCCTAGTTATTGGTGTGAAGCGCGCCACATCTATAATTAGGAGGCTGCAACACTTTGGAAATTACCTCACTTCTTTCATACTTATTTCGTGCGTTAGAGTTTGATCTCTAAAAAGTTTCTTCTAATTTATGTTTGTGCGTGTCTTTCAGTTCATCATGCCTCCACGAAAATCTGTCTGAGGTCATCCTTCTAGGAGGAACGTTGAGGAGCAAGGGGTAACTAATGCATCTGAAGTGCAACCCCAAGGAGAAGTCACGAATGTTGAGTTCAGGGAAGCGATTCGAATGTTAAGACAAGTTGTGACTAACAAGGTTTGACAACAAAGATGAGCTAGACAAGAAATGGGTGATACTTCGAGGATCCGAGAGTTATTGAGGATGAATCCTCCAAGTTTTACTGGTTCAAGAACTACTGAGGATCCAGAGAGTTTTATTGAGGAACTGAAAAAAGGTATTTGAGGTTATGCACGTTGCCGATGTTGAGTGAGTAGAACTAGCTGCATATCAACTGAAGAATGCTGCTAGGGCTTGGTTTGACCAGTGAAAGAAGGGTAGAGCTGAGGGAGCACCACCTGCTAGTCGGGCTTGTTTTGAGGAGACCTTTTTGGGGCGTTTCTTTCCATGAGAATTGAGAGAGGCCAAGGTATGAGAGTTTCTCATCCTTAATCAGGATTCACTAAGTATTCATGAGTACATCTTGAATTTCACCCAACTTTTCTGATATGCTTCGGAGATGGTTGTGGATATGAGAAGCAGGATGAGTCTTTTTGTTGCTGGGTTGTCCCATCTGTCAAGCGAAGAGGGCAAGGCAGCCATGCTAATTGGGGACATGGTATAGCAAGATTGATGGTCTATGTGCAGCAGGTTGAGAAAGATAAGTGGAGGGATAGGGAGGAGTTTAGAAATAAGAAAGCAAAGACAGGGAATGAGCCTGGGCAGCAAAGAAATAATGTGAAACGGTCTTCTTTCCAACAAAAGCAAAATGGACCTGCTCCATCATCTACTAGTGCACCTACACCCAGAAACAAAGGTGAGTACAATAGTCAGAATTCACAGCACTTCAGAAGTAGACATGCACAGTCTCAGGATAGTGTGCCACAAGGAGGTAACTGGGGTCCTACATGTGCAAAGTGTGGTAGGACCCACCCAGGTAAATGTCGCGATGGCTCCACAAGTTGTTTAAAGTGTGGTCAAGAGGGTCACTTCATGAAAGAGTGCAATATGAACTGACAAGGTAATGGGAATTAGGGAAATAAAGGCCAATCTTTATACTATCACTAGTCGTCAAGAGCAAGAGAATTCTCCAGATGTTGTCACTGGTATGATCAAAGTCTTTACTCTTGATGTTTATGCTTTGCTAGACCCTGAGCAAGTTTATCTTTTGTGACTCCTTATGTTGCAAATAATTTTGATGTTCTTCCTGAGAAACTTTGTGAACCCTTTTGTGTTTCTACACCTATTGACGAGTCTATCCTAGCTGAGCGAGTATATTGTGATTATGTCATTTCCATCAATAACAAGAACACCATGGCTGATTTAGTTGAGTTAGACATGGTAGATTTTGATGTCAATCTAGGTATGGACTGGCTTTATGTCTGTTATACCTCCATTGATTGTAGAACTCGAGTTGTTAGGTTCCAAATTCCAAATGAGCCAGTTATAGAGTGGAGTAGCAGTTCAGCAGTGCCTAAGGGTCGTTTCATTTCGTACCTTAAGGCGAGAAAGATAGTTTCCAAGGGTTATGTCTATGATTTAGTTCGAGTTAATGACTCTAGTGTTGAGACACATCTTATTGAGTCAGTTACAGTTGTGAGTGAGTTTCCAGAAGTCTTTCCAGCTAATCTACCTGGAGTCCCTCCAGAGAGAGAGATAGACTTCGGCATAAATATTCTTCCAGATACTCATCCTATATATATTCTGCCATACAGAATGGCACCAGCATAGTTAAAAGAGTTGAAGGAGCAATTGAAAGATCTTCTAGATAAAGGTTTGATTCCGCCAAGTGTCTCACCTTGGGGTGCTCCAGTCTTATTTGTGAGGAAGAACAATGGTTCTCTTAGTATGTGTATAGATTACCATCAGTTGAAAAAGGTTACCATTAATAATAAGTATCCTCTTCCAAGAATTAATGACCTCTTCGATCAACTTTAGGGTGCTAGATGTTTCTCTAAGATAGACCTCAGATCAGGCTACCATCAGTTAAGAGTAAGGGAATGTGATATTCCAAAGACATCATTAAGGACCCGTTATGGTCACTATGAGTTCCTAGTTATGTCCTTCGGTTTGACCAATGCGCCTCCAACATTCATGGACCTTATGAATAGAGTATTCAAGCCTTATATAGATATGTTTGTTATTGTATTCATTGATCACATACTAATCTAATCGAGGAATGAGGAAGATTATGCTAGCCATCTCAGAATAGTTCTCAAAACTCTAAAGGATAGAGAGTTGTATGGCAAGTTCTCTAATGTGAGTTTTTGCTTGATTCTATGGCATTCTTAAGCCACACTATGTCCGGAGAGGGAATTAAAGTTGATACTCAGAAAATAGAGGCAGTGCAAAATTGGCCTAGACCTATATCTCTAACCGATATTCAGAGTTTCTTGGGGTTGGCTAGATATTATAAAAGGTTCGTAGAGGGGTTCTTATCTATTTCATCTTCTTTGACCAAGTTAACTCAGAAAATAGTGAGGTTTCAATGGTCTGAAGATTGTGAGAAAAGCTTTTAGGAATTGAAAAAGAGGTTGACTACTACCTAATATTGACCTTACCAGAAGGTACTCAATGTCACGCCCCGAGACTACCCCGAGATACGGACACAGGACCTAGGACCACAAGTGATCACAAGCTAACCCTGCTTTCATGATCATGAGCATACTAAAGATAAACTGAATAATAGAAACTGTGCGGAAGCTATAATCATAAATAAATCTGAAGTAATGGCGAATATCCATATACTAAATCTGAAATGAATGAAAACTGATGAGTTAAATACAAAGAAAATATTAACTCAATACTAAGCTGAATCTAACTATGTCTGAAATAAGTCTCTAAACTGACTAGAAATGTTGGGACATGCCCCAACTAGATCTAGCAAAACTGAAACTAAAGACTAATAGCGATAAAGGTAAACATGTCACTAGTCCTCAAAGAATGAGGACTCACCACCGATGTTGCTGAACCAAAGATCAAGAATTGATCTAAGCGTGATCTGGATGCTGAGAACCTGAACCTACATCATAAGAAGATGTAGCGCAGAGTATGCGTCAGTACTTGAAAGGTACTGAGCATGCATGATAGAATAACGCTAAAATAAACCTATAACTGAACAAGTAATAAAGCAAGAAAATAATCTGAACATGATATAGATACTGAATACTGAACTAACTGAATGCAATGACCAAATTTATAACATGCTGAGACTGAATACTGACTGTACTGAAATATGGGAAATGCAATAGATTCTGATTGAACTGTGGGAGTTACTAATAACTGATAATAAAACCACATGAGCTAAATGTGGAGTCCGATGTATACTCCTCATCGAGAGGACCCAATATACCCGACCAAAGGTATAGAGGCATGACTGGCATGATCACTAACTGATATTGCCCACAGAGGGGACTTACACCTACTTGGCTCGTAGTTCTAGAACTATATGGGTACGCTGAACCCTAGTCCAACTCGGTATTATGTTACTCCCAATAGATTAAGTGGTTAACACATTATGACTGCATTTCTGTATATAATGGATAGCTCAAAACTGAACATGCAATCAGAGAATGCAACAATTAATCTAATAATGATGCATTCATAAACTGACGCATGTATAACTGAATACATTATGACTGAAATACTGAATAGCTCAAAATACTGGCAGGTAGACACTCATACTTGAAAATTCCTTCTTAGAAAAACAATTCAATATCATATTATACTATGATCATTGATGACTTGGGAAGTCATACTGCATAAACATTGATATATATCTAGATACCATACTATTCATACATTGATGACCTACTCGATTTTCATACTAATCATGTTTTAGAAGCTCTTTCTCAAAACTCATCTTAACTTTCTCAAAAACTTAGTATAAAACTCAAGTGTTGTCTTAAATAAAGCTTCTCAAGATTTATAACTCAAAATAGGATTTATGCTAAAATATACTGATAATGTTGGCGTTCAAAACTGGAGCATGTATATCTGAATAACTGAAATATCTGACCTAGCATGTGTAATTCAAGAACTAAAGAAATACATAGCTAGGGTTCTGAAATTCATGCAATAAACTGAGTACAAACATGATAATCTGATTTGGAACATT
>JAJOOS010011235.1:0-15940 GCA_029582725.1 Solanum chiquidenum | reverse complement strand
AGAAACAAACCTATATTTATAGAGTCCTAAAACCTTTCCTACTAGAAAAGAACTAGTTACTCCAAAATCTTTTCTTACTAGAAAAGGAGTCCTAAAAGAGAGAATAAACCAAATATGAAAGAATATTATATTTTCCTTTTAGAAAATTAAAAACATTTATGGTAATGTTTTGTATTTCTTTAAGGAAAAATAAATCTTAAATTATGGTAAGAAAATCAGGGCAAAACCCTAACAAATTACATTTCTTTAATGACGGGAACATGTCGTTAAAATGAGTTAAAAAATGTCTAAAACAAAAATCACATTCAACCAAAAATTCGAAGTCTTGTGATTTTTTGGAGCGGGATGATCATGTCAACTTCTGCATTTCAGGCCATTAAGATGAAACTTTTGTTCAACCTAATCTTCAAATATTAACTTCCATTTTACTTATTGCCAAGCCAAGAGTGTAAGATTGACAACATTGACCAGTTTTTAAAGTATTTATTTCTGTTTTTGTTTTCTTTTTTTCTCAAGAAAATGTCTTGTATATGGAGATCTTAGATATATTTTATTTGAATCAAAATGAACCAAATTGATTAAATTAATCCATTTTATTTGGGTTTGTTTTTACATTTTTAAATATCAATAATATTTTATTTGAATTAGATTTGATTGTTTTTTAAAAAATCAAATATAACGGAACGGAATCGACAAATTATAAACATATTTTTTACAAATATATAACATAATATATAATCATAAGGAATAATTCTAAATATCTTACGTATGTTTTTATAACAAAATTAATTTTTTTAAAAAATTTTAAAATTATTTTATAAAAAACAAAACAAAAAAAATTCAAAATAAAAAATATTTCAAACATGTATGTATTCCCTGTTTCTTTCACTAATATTCCTTGCTTGTGCAGTTCAATCATCAATCAGATTCCATCATCACGTAGAAGACTTGGAAGCAATTAATACCCGTCTGTAATTTATGTTCGCGCAAATGGAGATATCGTCTTACATTAAGTAATTATTGCGATTAATTTTTATTTTTATTTTTTAATTAAAAAATATAATAATAATAATAATTAAAAAAAATCGTCCCCTCATTCTCCCTCCTTTGTTATTTGGACATACTTATTTATTACTTTGATAGTGATGGACAATATTTAAGCAACAAATAAAAAATTCAATACAAATGTTAAAAAATATTTAATTTATGAGTCACAACAACTTCAATCAAACAAGGATTCAAAAAGCCATGCTAAAAATTATTAAATTTTAATAATAAAAGATAATTTTATACATCATCACTCTAATTTGGATGGGATTATATTTCATATAATGATTAAAGTTACATTTGTTGAATTTAAATAATGAAAGGATTTTGATAAATTAAGTAAAAGTATGATAAGAAATAAATAGGGTTATGAAAGCAAGAAACTAAAAATTTATCTATATTAAAAGATGAGTAATAGAAGGACATAAGTGAACAATTTTGCTTTTTTAAAAACACACATGACAAAATGTCAACACAATAACACTAGATATGAACAAAAAATGAAAAAGTAGTAAATAAAAATTTCAATGTAAACCTATAAATATTTAAATTTGATATAAGAAATTATTTAGAAATATGAAAAAAAATCATACTTATATTTAGGGGTGTTCACGGGTCGGTTTGGATCGGTTATTGGTCAAAACCAAAGTCAAACCAACTTAATCGGTTTTAAAATTATCAAAACCAAACCAAATCAAATATAATATACATTTATCGGTTTGGTGGTTATCGGTTTCGATTTGGTTTGGTTCGGTTATTCGGTTATTAACCATACACAAAATAAAAGAAATAATTCATTCAAAATGTGAAAAAAGTGACAACAATCCATTCAAAACAAAAAATAGTTAGAATGACTTAAATTACCGAACTTTCGATCATTGAATTTAGTATCAATAAAGCTTTAAAATTCACTATATTGGCCTAGAAGGAAGAGACCATAACATTTTCAGTCCCACAAAGATTGTCATAGACACTCATATACATGAAATCAATAAGATAAATATTTTCACCTTGGGGATTCTTATTTTCAATAAGTAAAGTAAAAAGAAATTTTAATGAAAACATATATAAGATCTTTAAAATTGTTTATAAAAATAATATATTAAGTATGTATATTAATAAATTATATGTATATAATTCATCGGGTCGGTTCGGTTATTTCTTCATTTTTTTCGAATAAAATCATAACCAAATAAAAAACTACCGGTTTTTAAAAATCTAAAACCAAACCCAAATAAAATCGATTTTATTTTATCGATTTGATTTGATTTTTCGGTTTGAATCGATTTTTATCCAAACCGTGAACACCCTTACTTATATTAATAAGATCATGTAACTGATATCATACTATATATAATGGCAAAAATAAAAAAAATTAATCAATGAGAGGCGCTCAAGCAATATTTTAAAATAAAAATAAAATACAAAATTTTCATGTGGATACTTTAGTTTTAAAGGTAAAATTCAAATTGTTCTATCTAAGAGAATAAATTCAGAATCACAATTTAGTAATGATATTAATTGAGTTACAAATGAAATACAAAATGAAAAAAGTTCGTAAAATTCAAGAAAAAGAGGATGATAATGTATAAATAAATCATGCAATAAATAGTATCATGTCACTTAATTCTTAATAGATAAAGTTAAGAATATTGTATAATGATAAAATGTCTAGCAACATAATAAAGAATTTAAAAATTAACTAAATTTATTTAAATATAATCTCAAATTCTATATTGACAATAAATGGGAATTTTTTTAGCAACTTATCACATATAATATAAAAAACAATTCTTAAAAGAATCTGTATTTTTTTTTAATAAACATAAACACTGAAAAGAAAAAGAAGAGCATATCTTCTTATATTTGGGATACAAAATCTCAATTTAAAACCGTTGATATAATCTTATTTCGATTACATGTAAAATCTTACATGAGGAAAAAAATAATAATTGAAATATATGATAACAATTATTTAGAAAAAGAGTAATAGAGATAATATGAAAATATTGTAATGTGGATTCATTTAGAAACTAAAATAACATATTGAAATAATACAAAAAAATGTTATTACGAAATTTGACAATGACGAGTTGCAAAACATATAATTTTTTGTCCTTATCTTTAAATGAGTAACTTTTTTAATGATTTACTTTCGAAATAAATGACCGTGCATCACACGAATACTAGTATATAATAATAATAACAATAATAATGATAAATAAATAAATAAATTATAATAAAAAATTGTCAAACAAATAAGAAAAAGATAATTAAGATCGTTGATCAGAGAAAGGTGATATATATATATATAGATTGATTGATTGTTTCTTTTGGCTATTAAAGAAGAGTGTGATGTTATTAAATCGTTGCAGTTTCTTCCTCTCATATTAATGAGACTTCATTAATGTCTCTTTTGTAACCATTGAGTAAAGATGGACCAAATAAATTATTCATTTGAACGTTTGAGTTTTTCAGCTCTTAATTAAAATTTAAAAAATATTTATTAATCCATAACGTGTATTTTAAATAATATATCTAAATTCTACCAATTACTTCTTGTATTTATATACTAAATTATCCCAATTGGATCCAACTTCCCTCCATTACCCTTTTCCTCCATTTCGTCAAGTGCACGTCTAGATTAGAGACATGTGTCATATTTAAAGTTTGAAAGTCAAGATTATATCATATGAACAAATATCAAATCATAGTTAAGTCAACTAATTTTAGAAAACTACTCTCCAAATTTGGTAAGAATTACAATATATTCCATACAAAATTTGATATTTATTAATATCATTAATTTCATCTTATATTCTTAATTTACATTTAAATATTAAAATTGTAGAACATGAAACATTTATATTTAATGTGATAAATAATAATTTTCAAAAACATTTGCATTTAAAACAATGTTATCTTCTATTTCATAAAAAAAAGAAAGAGATAAAAGAATATATTTTTTTTTAAAACATATATTTTCCCCTTCAAACACAATAGCCACATTTTATCGTTGGAATAATTTTGGTATTTCAGGTTTAATTCTAAAAACCTTCCATCTTTTCATTTTATTTTTATTTCGTGTCTTTTATTTTATGGTTTTTTTCCACACTTATAATTCTTAACTTTTTTGTTTTGTTTCTCAGCATAGTATATATAATATTTCAAGAGCAAAGTTTACTAGTACATAATTTGTTTAGTTGATTCTCACTTTAAATATCATACAATTTAATATTTAAATATAAAAATATAATATTAAATTAATAATATTAATACATATCAAATTTTGTATAAAATATATTGTAATCCTTACCAAATTTGGAGAGTAGTTTTCTAAAATTAGTTGACTTAACTATGGTTATGATATTTCTTAATATAATATAATCTTGGTTTTTAAATTTTAAATATGATACACTTCTCTGATCTAGACATGCACTTGATGAAATGGAGGGAAGGGGTAATGGAGGGTAGCCGGATCCACATTCAATGATCAACCAAATCCTATCCTAACGAATTCACGACCAAAAATAGCAACTTTTTTCCCAATAAAAAAAAATACAAATAATTGAGAAAACAAGTATTAAAGTGAAGACAAAGCATTCGTATCCACTGCAATTGTCTTCGCAATCGTTAAGTATAAATCAAATATTGTTGTGCTATTAAAAGAAAAGGTAAGCAATACTTTCGTGTATTTCTTTGATTCTTAATATTCATGCTTCTATATTTGGAGTACAATTTTCATTCTTTGCACTTGAAATTTGTTAATCATATATGTCTCTTATCAATAATGGAGACACTTATTTTATCGGCCAAAAGTCTTTAAAAATTTACCATACAAATACAACGTAAAGTATTATGTTAATTACTCTAAACTGCATTTAAATTTTTGGAAAAATGCGAAACAATTGGCTTAGTGAGGGCAACAATGTCATGTAGGCATATGTAAAATATTTTGAACTATCATTTTAAGAACCAAAATTGAGCTAATCCTAATTGGAAAGACTATATTTTGAGAGAAGTAATCATCTATGTGTTTTAGGCATAATTTCTATCTACCTAGTACCTTAAATTATTCAAAAAACTAATTGAAGTGATATTAATTGGGTTTGTGAATCTCTTTAATATTATTGAATAATTATTTATTTTCACAGAAAATATGAACAAAATGATGACGTGGAAGCAGATAATGGAATTAGAGCTGATTTGTGTGTTTTTCTTAATATGTTTGACGTTATTGATAAATGGTAAAACATATCCTCTAGCAACCTAAATTCTATTAATTTCATTTTTAGTATTCAATTAGGTTAAAAAGAAAAAGATCTTTAATTAAAAAAATGAGAAAAGGAGAAAGTAGAGATCTTTGAGAGAGGAGGATAATTAGAGATTTTTCATTCAGCGTCAAAAAATCAATAGTACACTGAAGGAAATTGATTAGATTCTTCATACACACTTGTCAAGACTTAGACTAAATTGAAATACATTAGAAACTTATCTATTACAAATCTATTAAGACCCAAGTGTAAAACATAAAATATAGGATTTTGCCGTCTTAACTTGTAATCTCTAACATAAGGCTAGTCCATAAGGTAAAATCCTTCTAACTCAAAGTACTAATGAAGTGTAAAATATAAAAGCTTTATTTGCTCCAACATACAGTCAGCTATATAAAATTTATTGAGTGCAATTTCTAACACAAGGATAAGGGTCTGTATATTGAATTTCTGCTCTCTCAAAATACCAATTTGCAACAGCTTCCGTAATTGTCTATACACATAAAATATTACAACAACTTAAAATTTGTTATGACTCATCAAAACTAACCAGAAAACAAAAATGTGTGTATTCAAACTTTATACAAACAAACAAACATTACCTTATTAAATAAGGTCAGAGAGCTAGTCTTGAGCCAGTATGGCGTTAAAGAGAATTCCACCATGAGAATAGCAAGATGTGAGGAAATAACCCCTCGTAAAACAAGGGGTAGTCCCTCAAATGTCTTCGAGAACTCCACTCCAAAGCCTGTATTAAAAATAATTAAAGAAGAACTAAAGGAGAAGAAGAAGAGCAATTATACATGTGAATACATTAGTTAATAAGAAGAGAAATGTTAACCTTGGATAATTATAAGTTGGCTAGATGTACAACTACTTATGCTCTTGATGCAACCCTTCCAAGCATGTTGAGTATCAAGGTACGGAGGAACCAAAGTATTATTAATCTGGAGTAAATTAGAGTGTACATAATAATCAACTTCTTGTAGATTTGTAAAAGCTAAAGAAAGAAAGAAATCAAATTCTTATATTTATATATATAAGAAATTAGTAGTCTCACTTGACTTGCCAAGAGTCATAAATTGAGTTGATAATGAAGAGTGGAGTCTGCACTGCAACATATAAAATTAAGTAAATGTAATGTAATTATTATTAGAGGGAAATATTAGTATTAATATACTAGCATATAATTAGAGAAGTTATTTTTATTTCTAAAGCTTAAACTATAATTACCAAACTTGGTTCCATTGCGGACGTGCAAGCATGCAACAAATTCTTAGCCGATTCATGTGAATAAAAGAGAAAAAGATTCATTTTCTTAAGCATATACCAAAATTACTAAAACAAAAGAAGAAGAGTGACTCACATGTAGGTTAACAATGTTTTGATACATCTCTTGAGTATATGAAGTACCATAGATTGACTTCTTGAATAAATTGTGAAATGTCAAATCGTTAGCCGAAGAATTAGAGTATCATTTTCTTGAGATCACATATTATTAGAAGAGTGTGCTGACCCATTGATGAAGAAACTAGCGTCTGCGACACACTTAACTCTTGCATTCTCCGGAAGGAGGCATTTGAACTTATCGCAGTTCAAAATGGTTGCCAATCCTCCAGCTGATGTTCCTTAGAGAATGGCCTGACAACATTTATATAGTCAAGTAAGATTTTTTTTTGAAAGAAGAATAAGGTAAATAGTGAATTGAATAAGATATTTATTAGCTTTCATAGATTCATGAAGCTAAGCTCCATTGTTGTGGATCTCTGCAACTCTACATGGAGAAAACAATGAAGACAGAAGGATCTTGAAGAAGAAGAGAAAGAATATATTATTGATGATGTATCTGATTACATTTACATTCACACTTCCTATTTATAAGAATCTCATTACACTGTAAACATACACTTTAGGAGCTGAAATTGATTACAACTAACTAACAAGTTGCCTAACCACTTTTCTGACTTCTAACAGACTTCTAACTACTTATTGGACATCTTGATCATGTGGTTCCAATACCCCCCCCCCCTAAAGCTAGAATCTCTTTAAACATTGAAGACTCCAAGCTTGTCCAACAACACATGATGTTGAGTAGTTCCTGCTCCCTTGGTGAGAAGATCTGCTAATTGTTCCTTTGTGTTAATGTATATTTGTCTGTATCATTCCACTTTTGATTCTTTCCCTCACAAAGTGGCAATCAATTTCAATATGTTTGGTCCTTTCATGAAAAATAGGATTAGCTCCAATTTGAATTGCAGCCTTACTATCACAGTGCAACCTTACAGGGGTTACCACATTCACATTAAGTTCTTTTAGCACTCCAAGTAGCCAAACTATTTCTGATACTGCTGCAACCATGCTTCTGTACTCAGCTTCAGCTGAACTCCTACTGACTGTATATTGCTTCTTGGATTTCCAAGAAATTAGTGAGTCCCCTAGCTTGATCACAGACCCTATCACTGATTTTCTTGTGTTTGGGCATGCTGCCCAGTCTAAATCACAAAATGCCTCCATTTGATTACTAGATTCACTGCTGAGTAGTACCCCTTGCCCTGGACATCCTTTAATATATTCAACCAATCTTAGTGCAACTTCCCAGTGAGACACCTTAGGTCTTTGCATGAACTGAGACAAAACTTATACTGCAAAATATATATCTGGTCTAGTAGTTGTCAAGTATAAAAATCTATCAATTAGTCTTTGATATGCAGTAACATCTAAGTACAAAGGATCTTCTGTTTTACCAGTAGCTTCATCATAGTCAATAGTAGTTAGCTTGACACATGACTCTAGGGGTGAGTTTGCTGGCTTTGAGCCTCCAAGACCACATTCTGAAATTAATTCTAGTGCATATTTCCTTTGGTTGAGGATAATACCTTTTTTGGACCTTAATATCTCAATGCCAAGAAAATACTTTAGATCACCAAGGTCTTTCATTTTGAAGTTGCTATGTAGTGTGGCCTTTAGATCTTGGATTAAAATACTGTTATTTCCTGTTATGAGAAGATCATCCACATAGATCAATACTGCTGCAATATCACTACCAACTATTTTTGTAAAGAGGGAATGGTTATATGGACTTTGAGAGTAGCCAGCTATAACTAGAGCCTCAGTTAGCTTAAGGCTCCATTGCCTAGAAGCTTATTTCAAGCCATAAAGAGACTTCAATAGTTTACAGACTTTGTCCTCCCCCTATCTCTGAAATCCCTGAGGCAAGTCCATGCAAACTTTTTCAGTGAGATCACCCTGAAGGAAAGCATTGTGGATATCCATTTGAAAAAGAGGCCAACCATGGGATGCTTCAACACTGACTACTGTTCTCACAGTGACCATTTTGGCCACTGGAGAGAATATTTCATGATAGTTCAGCCCTTCTTGCTGACTGTATCCTTTGGCAACCAACCTAGATTTATACCTCTCCACCTCACCATTGACCTTAAGTTTAACCTTATAAACCCATTTTGAACCAATGAGATGCTTACCAGATGGTAAATCCACTATAGCCCAGGTATTGTTTTGCTCTAAGGCAACTACTACAGACTGCATTGCATCAATCCATTGTTGGTGTTTGGAGGCTTCTTTGAAACTTATGGGTTCCACAACAACTGAGAATGCTTTGACAAAACTGTGATAAGAAGGTGTCAAAAGCTCATAGGACATATTGTTACTAATAGGATACAAACAAGTCATGTTAGACTTAGTTGGAACTAGGTAGTCCTTATGCCAAAGAGGAGGCTTGGAAGCTCTGATAGTCCTTCTAGTTGGTGGATGATCACCCTCATTAGAGTCATTAGCAGGTTGTGGCTCCAAAACAGTACTCTCAAGGTCTGTAATGGTAATAGGAACAAACTTAATTGCTGAATGTACATGATTGGCTAGTTCTTCCACAGGATCCACAGGATGTGGAACTATATTAGTGTCCTTATCATCAAACATGTCCATCTGCATGGTGACATTATGATTTGTGGATGATGATATTTCTTCTGTGCTGGTATCCTTGAAAGGAAATGTGGTCTCCATGAAAGTAACTTTCCTGCTTACAAAGAATACATGAGTCTCCAAATCCATGACTTTGTACCCTTTTTGTGTCTCTGAGTACCCCATGAAGACTGACCTTTTTGCCCTAGGAGCAAACTTGTCCTTCCTTGGCAACACTGATACAAAATATAAACATCCAAACACCTTTAAATGCTCTATATTAGGTGCCCTTTTATATAAAATCTCATATGGCGAATTCTCTTGTAATACAGTTATAGGCATTCTGTTGATTAGATAAGGTGCAGTCATAACACAATGTCCCCAAAATCTGATAGGCATTCCACTATGAAACCTCAGTGCTTTGGCTACATTTAATATATGTTTGTGCTTTCTTTCTACAACACTGTTTTGTTGAGGAGTATAACCACAAGAGCTTTGATGAACTATACCAAGAGAGGAAAATAAAGAATTTCATTTAGATTTAAAAAACTCAGTCCCATTATCAATTCTCAGAGTCTGACACCAAACTGTGTATTAACCAGCAACATGAAATCATTCAATACAATGTGTACATTTGTTTTGTGTTGAATTAGACTAAGCCAAGTAAATCTACTCAAGTAATCGACTATTGTCACAAAATATTGCTTCCTATCATAGGTGAAAACTTTGTAAGGTCCCAAAAGATCAATATAAAGAAGTTGAAAAATATGAAATGACTTAGAAGTACTAGTAGGAAAACTTAATCTACTTTGTTTTGCTACTGGACATATTTGAGAACCATTATGTGTTGTGATGTTTAGATTCTCCCTGAGATAGGGTATTTGCTCCATAGTCTTGATAGATGGATGCCTAAGCCTGAAGTGCCACAACTCAGTCAGACTTGTATTATTTATTGATGATAATGCTAAATTATCTGCTATTCTAACAATACTCTGTAGTAAGTATAGGCCATTGATCTCCTTACCAATCACAATCACCTTGCCATTGTAGAGTTCCTGCAGTACACAAAAGTGAGGAAAGAAACTCACAGTACAAGATAACTTTTTGGTGAGTTTTTCAACTGAGAGCAAATTAAACTTAAAATCTAGTACATGAAGGACATCATTCACTGTCAGGTTTTCAAAAATGACTGAATTGCCTGTTTGTTTCACTTGAGCCCTGCTTCCTGTTGGCAACTGAATTGTACTAGTGTTTTCATTCCTTGTGCTTTTCAACTCATGCATAAGCTCCTCATATGAAGCAACATGGTGAGTGGCTCCTGAATCAATTATCCAATCATATACAGAGGATTCAGTCTGTAAGGAAATATTACTTGTCAAATTAGCCTTGCAGTCACTTGGTTCCTTGTTGTGTAATAGGTTCCTCATTTGATTGTGCTCTTCTTTTGTGAATTCATAATCCTGCTTTAGTTTATCTGCTGAAGCATTGTTGGCATTGGCTTGAAATTGCCATTGTTGTTGTAAGAACCAGTTGACTTGAAACCCTCATTATTGTTTTGATATGATCCACTAGATCTTGTTGCTCTTAAAGTCAAAAGGATAGCCTACCAGTCTGTAGCATTTTTCTGTCACATGATTTTTGTAACCACAAATCTCACACCCAGCATTGCCTGGGAGCACCTTCTTCCCTTTGAATCCTTGTCCCCTCGCTGTCATCATGGTAAGTGGTTCCTTGTTTGAATCTACTACACCTAATAACCTTCGGCTTTCTTTCTGAATTACAATTGCATAAGCCTGGTTGATGTTGGGTACCTCAGTTTTCAATAACAAATCACTTCTCACATGACTAAATGACTCATTTAACCCCATTAGAAACATCATCAACTTTTGTTGATCCAGATTCTCAATGTAGGGCTTAGCATCATCACATTGACATGCAGGTGAGGGTACCAATACATCAAACTCATCCCATAAATCCCTCAATTTCGAATAGTAATTTGTTACAAAATCTGTACCTTGCTTTAATGTGGCCACTTCTGTCCAGAGTTGACAGATCCTGGTGAGATTAGACTTGTCGAATCTCTCCTTGAAATCTTCCCATACACATTTGACATTAGATTCATACACTATTGTAGTTATCAAATTGCTTGCTACTGTGCTACTAATTCATGAGAGAACTACTACATTGCACATTTTCCATTGGACTGCTAATTCATTCTTGTACATGCTCTTCAAGCAAGTTCCATCTATGAAACCTATCTTGTTCTTCACCAATAGTGCTAATCTCATTGATCTGCTCTAGATACAATAATTTTCAGGTCATGTGAGTTTGGTTGCAATCAATTAAACACCAGACGTGTCTGAAGGCTGCAAATGAAGTGGATGATTGTGTCCAAGTGTTGCTACAGTTAGCTCTACCATGGCTGCGATCTGAACTGAGAAAACTACTTCGCGAAAAAGAAAAAATAAAATTAATCCAGTCATAGTCTTGCTGCTCTGATACCATATTAGCTTTCATAGATTCATGAAGCTAAGCTCTATTGTTGTGGATCTCTGCAACTCTACATGGAGAAAACAGTGAAGACAGAAGGATCTAAAAGAAGAAAAGAAAGAAGATATTATTGATGATGTATCTGATTACATTTACACTTCCTATATATAGGAATCTCATTACACTGTAAACACACACTTTAGGAGCTGAAATTGCTTACAACTAACTAACAAGTTGCCTAACCACTTTTCTGACATCTAACAGACTTCTAACTACTTATTGACACCTTGATCATGTGATTCCAATAATATTATTCTTACATTTTCAGCATTTTTCTTTCCTTGACTCAATAAATCTTCCATAATGGCCTTAAATATTCTTGCCCCTCGAAAGTATAATTTGTTCTCCTAATGTACAATATTTGGCAAATTAAATGAGAAAATGGTTATAGAATTAATATAATACTTATATTTTTTATCGGGTGAACTTGTTCAACATCACCAGTGAAAGATGAACCATCACAATACTTCACCCTCACTCGGTTCCAATTGTGAAACTCTACCAAATTTCAATATTGTTTGTCGTTAAAAATTCATATATGCAGAGCAAGATATAAATAATTTAATAGTGTGTATCACCTGGATTCTCTTCAGAAGTATTTTGAAGTATCCCGCCGAAAATTTTTAGTTGTCCCATCTTCTTGGTAGAACCTAAGTGCATCGTTGAACGATAAAGACAAGCTGGGATAGTGTCGCACCAACCTCCTCCCTATAAATATGATCGACTCATCAGTTATGTTAAATAAATTAAAAAGAAAAATTAATTATGCATTAAGTAATGATTACTAACATTCAAGTAGATAATCCAACTGTGAAGTCTGGTACCATATCCTCTGTGCAAATGATATGTTGGTGGACTTCCATCAAGGCATACTGTTGATAAAACAAATGATTATTATCTTATTAAGGAATTAAGCCTATGTTTATGCTTAATTAGGTAGACATTAATTAATTAATTACATGCGCCTTGAGCAGCTACGCTTTGAAGAACTGTTATATTGACCCACAATTCATCTTTGGCGCCAAGAACAAGAGTTGTACAAATTTGTGCTAGTAAAGCCAACAATAATGTTTTCGTCCTACAACAAACAAAAACATGCAAGTGTAAATTTTACACAATTTTGTTAATTATAAATGAAACAAAAAATAAACAGATTATTACATGTTGTTAACTGCAAGAAATTTGTTCTTCTGAAATGCTTATATTGTACAAGTATATGTGAATGAGAAGTGAGAACTATGAGCCTCTATTTATATAATATAAAATGTGTACAACTATGCATAATTCAAAAAGATATCCTTAGAAGGAACTCACAGTGTTCAACTATGCATAATCAATACTACCTAATTATATTCTATTGCAAAAAAATAATATAATTTCTTAATAATAGATATTATAAAAGATGAACAACTTAACATATAATACGAATATATGTGTTATTCCTGGTAAAAGATGATCCATCGCAGTTATTTATTCACACAATGAAGAGTAAATGCATGTGTGACGCACGAAATGTACGCACGAAATACACATGTAATGCACGTGTAATGCACAAAATGCACGCCTAGCGCACGAAACACACGTGCATTAGTTTTATTAATTTGATAGTTTGTTATGATAAAAGTTATTATGTATTTAATTAATATAATGTTTGATTTACAATTTAGAATATATATATCAATATATATCAGTTTTCACTGTTTCATTCTTACTTTTTTTCTCGATTGACAACAATTTTGCTAATTTTTACATATAAACTGAGTTATTATTGTATTTTTAAATACATTGAGTTGTTATCTACTGTTTTAAGAATGTTGTGGGTGATTGGTTCTTTGATCGGATTGAAATCATCAACATATCTGTCACGCCCAGAGCCTACACCCTGGACGTGATCGGCACTCGAGAATCATTTTTGGCCCCAAGCAAATCCTTGTCCTGACTCAACTTTCAGCGGAAGACTTACTCAATATAAGATGAACTCAAAAGTACAACTTTAACTCAAATGCATAACTGAGAATATCATAAAATATTCAACTAGCTGTAATAGACAACTCAAGTCTTTAAAAAGTTAACAACTTAAATGAGAAAGACTCAAGAACTACTACTGTTTATCTATCTATCTATCAAGTATCTAATACTATGAGAGATGTCGGGACAAGACCCCCGATCATCCTAACAAACTGAAATAGATAAAGATAAATAAGAAATCCTCCGGAAGCAAAGAGGCTCACCAAAGAACTCTGAAACTCGACTGGATCAATGAACCGATGGTTGCTCTGTATATGCATCATGAAACAATGCAGATCAAATGATGTCAATACATGAAAAATTAAATACAAGACCATGTAAAGAGACTCGTCCTTCTAATTAAAAAGTGAAAAACATTAATAAAACTTAAGTCAGTACAATTTAGAAACTAAGGAATTAAAAATCTTGTAGGACTTAAGTGTAAAAAATAAAAGCTATCTCTGCTCCAACATACAATCAACTACATACTACCGAATAAGCAGTAGGTACAATATCTACAAGCGTATTCATTGCAGAATTTTATTCAATGCAATTTCTAACACAAGGGTAGAGGTCTATATATTGAATTTCTGCTCTCTCAAAGTACCAATCCGCAACAGCTTCCGCAAATGTCTACACTCATAAAATGTTACAACAAATTAAATTTTTTTATCAACTCATCAAAACTAACCATGATAAAATTGAAAAACAAAAATGTATTTGTATTCAAACTTTATACAAACAAACAAACAAACATTACCTTATTAAATAACCTTGGAGAGATAGTATTGAACCAGTGTGACGTTAAACGGATTCCACCATGAGAATAGCAAGACGTGAGGAAATAACAACTTGTAAAACAAGGGGGTAGTCCTTCGTATGTCTTCAAAAACTCCACTCCAAAGGCTATATTTATACATAAAATTTTTTAAATAAAAACTAAAGGAGAAAAAGAAGTGCGATTATACATATGTAACGTCACATATAATCACCAGAGAAATGTTAACCTTGGAAAATTATACGTTGGCTAGATGTACAACTACTTGTGCTCTTGATGCAAGCCTTCCAAGCATGTTGAGTATCAAGGTACGGAGGAACCAATGTGTTATTAATCTAGAGTAAATTAGAGTGTACATAATAATCAATTTCTTTTGAGATTTAATTTATAGAAGCTAAAGAAAAAAAGAGAGAGAGAGAAATTAGCATTGTCTTGTTGACCTGCCAGGAGTCATAAATTGAGTTGATTACGAAAAGTGGAGTCTGAACATATGGTATAATATTCTCGGAAAAAAAGCACTGCAACATATAAAATTAAGGAGAAGTAACGTTATAATTAGAGGAAAATATTTGTACTAATATAGCATATAATTAGAGAAGTTATTTTTATTTAGAAAGCTTAAACTCTAATTACCAAATTTGGTTCCATTGCGGACGTTCAAGCTGGCGGCAAATTCTTAGCCGATTCTTGAGAATAAAAGAGGAAAAGATTCAACTTCTTAAGCACACCGAAATTACTAAAACAAAAACAAGTAGTAAAAAAGTGACTCGAGATTAATTGGAATGGGGGACACTCCCAAAACTCAATTTGCACAATAGCCACTTTATTTATTTTTTATTTATTTTTAGGGTTAGGATTAGAAAAAGTGGGGTATGGTTGTGGGGTCATGGACCATTTTAACATTTTTAGAAACTTGGGTATAAAATAGATGTTTATAAAAATACAATCAAACCCTTTTTATATTTATTAAATATTCTACTTTTTCAAAAATTCAATTGTTTTTGATTAAATTTGTCAAAATTTGATATGTTTTGTGTTCATGTTCTTGATTCCGCATATTTAATTGCGTTTTGCTTTGGATAATGATTAGAATTTTTTTGAACTTTTATGTTTATATTATATATCGATTTTGATTTAATTTTCTTCGTTTTAGTAGACATTAATGATGTTCTGGTTGCTGTCTTTTGCATTCTTCCTTTCTAGAATTACTGTTTTTTTTTTGCATGTTTGAAAGAGTACTTTTCTGTTTCAGTTAATAGACCAATGGTCAATAGATTGATCACTATAAATTAGTTTTTGCTTATAGATTGTAAAGTATGGCTAAATATAGAAAATCATTAAAGAATTTGTTTCTAATGCTTGGAGC